>CAUYQU010001034.1:0-68001 GCA_963574635.1 Cheracebus regulus
CCCCACCCCAGGCAGCACCCTGCTCTGGGGACCTGCTGGGTGCTCCCACGGACTCGTTCACAGCTCACAGGGGGCTCACTCAGTCACTGTCCCCATTTTTGTTTTTCTTTTGAGATGGAGTCTCCTTCTGTTGCCAGGCTGGAGTGCAGTGGCACGATCTCAGCTCACTGCAACCTCCGCCTCCTGGGTTCAAGCAATTCTCCTGCCTCATTCTCTTGAGTAGCTGGGATTACGGGCATGTGCCACCACACCTGGCTATTTTTTTTTTTTTTTTTTTTTTGCTTTATACCCTGTGAATCATTTTGTATTTTTAGTAAAGACAGGGTTTCTCCATGCTGGTCAAGCTGGTCTCCAAGTCTCGACCTCAGGTGGTCCACCTGCCTCAGCCTCCCAAAGTGCTGGGATGACAGGCGTGAGCCACCTCGCCCGGCCATCCCCTGTTTTAAAGATGAAGAAACCATTGTCTACGTAAGGCCAAGAAACTAAAAGTGGCAGAGATGGAATTCACATGGATTGAAGCCCCGGCCCCCAACTCAGAACCACAGAGCTGCTCCACCCTTTCTGAGCTCCTTGGAAGCTGCCTACAAGGCTTGCTACCGTCTGCCTCTGGTGCCCGGCATGTGGGTCAGGCCTCAGGTACCCCTGCCCAGGTGGTCCTGTAGGGCACGGCCTAGGGGACCGACCAGGTGTTCTTTCCACCAAAGGCCCCTGGCGTGAGTCCCACAGCAGCCCAGGCCCCTGGTCCACAATCTAAATAAAATGGGGCCGAGAACCCTCGTCTCCCTCATGGGACCCAGGGGCTCCTTCCCTCCCGCTCCTGGTCCCTGGTGCCCAGTGGGACCCATCCCGACCTTTGCAGAAAAGCTTCGTATTTGCGGCGATAGGCGAAGCCGGCTCTGCGCACGCGCACGTTCTCCATCAGCCCCAGGTACTTCACCTGGTGCCGGATCAGCACTTCGTCAAAGCGGCCTGGGGAAGGGGGCTCGGTCAGCGGGCTAGGGGAGAGGGAGGGGCGGTCAGCGGCTGGCGGTGGTCAGTGGCCGGCGCTGACTGCCTGTCGCCTGCAGGGGATGCCGGACCGAAGTCCCCAGCGGGAGCGGCCTACCGGGCTGCTTGGCGTCGTTGGGCTTGATGCAGCGGACATAGGCAGGCTCCTTAGACTGCAGGATCTCCACCAGCTGCAGAAGGCTCATCTTGAACTGGGTGGCGACCTGGGAGGCCAGGAGGCAAGGAAGCTTAGCCAGAGCTGGGCTAAAGCTGATGACCCCAGCAGCGAGTACCCCACTCCCCTGGCTGGGGACCCGAGCAGCAGCCCCTAACTCCACCTGGCCTTATTCCTCCCACACCTTCCTCGCAGAAGAGGAAGGGGCCAGATTCCACCCCAGACCCCTCTGGCTGGGCGATGGACCTCCGCTGACAGCTGTGCTCCAGCCTCACACTCCTGCTCAGGTCTCCCAGCAACCCCAGTGCCACACCTCCCTTTATCGGCCCTTCTTTTTCTTTCTAGAACTCCAGGGCTGCATTCCCAGACAGGATGTCCCATGCTACGCATTCGGCTATGATTGGGGTAAACTGCTCTGCCGGACCCGGAAGATCTCGGGCCAGGGGGAGAAACACTTAGCAAAGACCCACAACCCTGTGCGGCCAGTGAATAACAGATGTATGTATCCCTGGGGGTTCTGAGAGCGCCCAAAAGGGACAACGCATCCAGTCCAAGGGGCAGGGAGCATCAGGGGAGTCTTCCGGACGTTACAGGACGAGGAGGGCCAGCGCGGTGGCTAATGCCTGTAATCCCACCGGGAAGGAGCTGGAGCCGAGGAAAGTTGCTGAGAAGGACTCAAGCAAGATCCAGCGGCTGGATGAGGGAGGCAGGAGAGTAGAGAACTAGGGAGCCAGGCGCGGTGGCTCATGCCTGTCACCCCAGCACTGTGGGAGGCCAAGGTGGGCGGATGACCTGAGGTCAGGAGTTCGAGACCAGCCTGGCCAACATGGCAAAACTGTCTCTACAAAAATTAGCTGGGCGTGGTGGCGCATGCTGTATTCCCAGCTACTCGGGAGGCTGAGGCAGGAGAATCACTTGAACCCGGGAGATGGAGGTTGCAGTGAGCTGAGATCACGCCACTGCACTCCGGCCTGGGCGACAGAGCAAGACTCTGTCTCCAAAAAAAAAAAAAAAAAAAAGGACCAGGATGACACCCAGGTTTCTGGCCTAGGGGATGACTGGGTGGAGAGTAATCCCTGTCCTGAGTTAGGGACAGAGAAGGAGGAAGCCTGAAGAGACCAAGGGCCCGTCTGTTATAGACCAGTGGGGTCCAGGCTGCCTGGGGCCATCTCGGGAGAGAAGAGAGACAGGCCTCTCAAGATACAGTCAGTCTGTGGCTTGCTGGAGAGGCCTGGGCCGGAGGGGTGTGCAGGCATCCTCAGCAGGGAGAGGCTAGCGCCAGGAGGATGTGGGCGCTTTGGGAGGTGGGGGGGTGGACGGCAGCAGTTGGCAGGGCCTAGGGAGCCAGACTGCAGGCGGCACGGCACCTGCACGCCCTCCCTGGTAAGCAGCCTGGCCTCCACCTCCCTGCTGACGACCAACCTCGACCTCGCTCCTCCTGGGACTGCCCTGATCCTCTTCTTGCCAAGCCCAGCCGCCCCTCACCCCCAGCTCGCTGGAGCTCCCTGCCTCTGGCACCGCCACCACGCCTGCGTTTCCCGGTCCCTCTCCTTGATGCGATCGCTTTCCGGCTCAGCTCCTGGCCTTTTCAAGCTCTCTTGAGTGTCTGGGTTAGGCCCTCACTATAGGTTCATCTGACATTCTCAAGTGACATCCAATGCTCCCTCCTCCAGGGAGCCTCCCAGCCCTCACCCCTTCTGCCCCTCAGGCCATCTGCTGTTCCTCTTCTAAGTTCACAGAGCGTGCACATGGCTGCAGGTGCACCCCCTGGTGCCTGGCAGCGTCTGCTATAAATGTCAGCTGAGTGGGTGAACATGAGAGTGCCCACACAGAGGCAGGTGCCAACAGACGGACACCCACACAGAGACAGGAGCACACACAGATTCCCCTACAGGCACAGCCCCCTACGTAAGAGACACAGCCCCACTGCAGACACAGCAGCACAGAAGCAGGTAGACAGGGCCGGGCACCGAGGCTCACGCCTGTCATCCCGGCACTTTGGGAGGCCGAGGCGGATGGATCACCTGAGGTCAGGAGATCAAGACCAGCCCAGCCAACATAGCGAAACCCTGTCTCTACTAAAAATACAAAAAATTAGCCAGGCGTGGTGGTGTGAGGCTGTAATCTCAGCTACTTGGGAGGCTGAGGCAGGAGAATTGCTTGAACCCGGGAGGCGGATTGCAGTGAACTGAGATTGCACCATTGAACCCGGGAGGCGGATTGCAGTGAACTGAGATTGCACCATGGAACCCGGGAGGCGGATTGCAGTGAACTGAGATTGCACCATGGAACCCGGGAGGCGGATTGCAGTGAACTGCGATTGCACCATAGCACTCCAGCCTGGCTGGGTGACACAGCAAGACTCAGCCTCAAAAAAAAAAAAAAAAAGGGAAGCAAAGAGGCACCTAGAAGCAGCCCCCTAGATACCCACAGACGTGCACACGGGCGCCAACACGGCTCACACGCACACTGCCAGCTCCCAGGCCTGCCCAGGCCTCACCCACGCCGACCCCATCCCTCCTCACCGTCTCTGGCCGCTTCTTGTCACTCAGCTCGCTCCGGTCAAAGCACTGGTTCATAATAGGATTCTTCGAGCTACACATGGCCTGTGTGGCAGATCCGGGGTCAGGCTGGGGCACAGCGACAGGCCCCTGGACACAGGTGCAGAGCTGTGGGCGACCCCCCTCCCACTCGGTCCCCACTGCAGGTCCCCCTCACCTCCTTCAGGTTCCGGAAGAGAAGGTCATTGTTTTTGTCCAGAAACCCTGGGAGGGGAGAGCATGTGTGAAGTGAGACAGCCTCCTGGCGGTCCTCGTGGGGACCCAGCCCAGGATTCTCACCGGTCACGCTGTAGGTCACCTCCCCAGCGTAGTGCAGAAGGCGGAACTCCCCTCGGCCCAGAGATTTCCTGGTCCGCTGGTCAGCCAGCTTGTGCCTGGGGGGACAGGGAGGATGCTGCAGGTGGCCGGGCTGCTGGAGGACCTCAGGAGCGGAAGCCAGCTACCCAGCAGAGAGTCGGCACACCCCAGGGCTGGGTCGCAACCCCTGTGCCGCATGGCGGGCCAGCAGCCTCCTCCAGCAGAGCAGACCACAGTGGCTCAGAGAGGTAGATGGCCTTGCCCAGGGCCACACAGCGCCAGGGACGCTGCAGGGAGGGCGACTCTCACTGCTTCGGGCTCTGCTCGGAAGTGGGTGGTGAGCTGCCCGCTGCTTTTCAGAATGGAATCTGCCGCCCGGAGAGAGTACTTAAGTCCGAGGCGTGTTTATACCCTTTGGTCCACTTACTACTTTTAAGAACGATTCCAGGCAATAGCCAGAGATTCCGACATAGAAGCCTGGAGATGGGTGGTAGCCTTGAAATTCCAGCAGAAACCTGGGGTTGGCCCGGGGCCCCGAAAGGCTGGGCGAAAGGGGAGTGTGTGGGTCAGAGCCGCGGCAGGAAGGGTTTTGAGGAAACTTTCTGTTTGTGGCTGCAGGAAAACACTCAGGATACAGCATTGCCCTGAGCGTTATACACAATAAGTTCCCGACTACGAAAGAAAAAAAAAAAAAAACGTATAGAAAAAGGCCGGAGGGAAATGCCTGGCGCTGTTGACAGCCACAGCCTGCAGCTGACAGGCTCACGGGGCTTTTGCGAACATTCCAACGCTTCTCCAACGAGCAGGATCATTTTTATAACCAGAAACAAGTTTTTTATTATTTAATGAATCAGGCAGCCCCAAAACCAGCATAGATTCAGAGAGACTCCCAGAGACAAGTTTTTTCCTTTTTGAGACAGTGTCTCACTGTGTCGCCCAGGCTGGAGTGCAGTGGCACAATCTCAGCTCATTGCAACCTCCACCTCCCGGGTTCAAGCCATTCTCCTGCCTCAGCCTCCCGAGTAGCTGGCATTACAGGTGTGAGCCACCATGCCGGGCCAGAACAAGTCTTTAATATATTATTATGCAAAAAAATAGTATGGCTTTGGCATTCAACAGCCTTGAGACTGAGCCTGGCTCCCTGCAGTCTGGGTGAGATGCAGGAACGGCTCCTACAGAGCGCCCCGCCTGTGCGCGGCCGCTGCTGGCTCCCGTGTCTCCCTCTCCCCACCTGAGGGGATTCCTTCAATAAAAAGCAATTTCCAAATAAGGAAGCTGAAAAATCTCAGCAAGTTTCATTCTCAAAAAAGAAAAGAAAAGGGAGGAAGCCAGGCTACTAGCATTTTTTTTTTGGAGACAGTTTTGTTCTCATCGCCCAGGCTGGAGCGCAGTGGCGCGATCTCGGCTCACTGCAACCTCTGCCTCCTGGTCCAGGCAATTCTCTTGCCTCAGCCTGTCGAGTAACTGGGATTACAGGTGTGTGCCACCACATCCAACTAATTTTTGTATTTTTACAAAATACAAAATTATTGTAGAAACAGCGTTTCACCATGTTGGCCAGACTGGTCTTTAACTCCTGACCTCAAAAGATCCACCCCTTCGGCTTCCCAACCTGCCGTGATGACAGGTGTGAGCCACCCACCCGGCTATCTTCTTCACTTTCTGAGATGGGATCTCCCTCTGTGGCCCAGGCTGGAGGTGGACTGATCCTCGCTCTGCGGCCTCAGACTCAGGGCTCAGGTGAAGCTCTGGCCCCAGCCTCTGGTGCAGGGGAGACTCCAGGCGTGCCAGCCTGCCTGGCTAAGCTTCTCAGTTTCTGGGTGCTTGTGAGGGGTCCTTAGCTCAGCACCGTCCCTGGACACCCCCTTGTGGCCGTGAGGGACGCCCCCGCTCCAGAGGCTCTGCCCCACGGGAGCCTTGCCCCAGCGGCCTGCAGCCCCACTCACGTCAGGAAGTGTGGGTGGTGCTTGGCGATGTCCTCCAGCTTCTCCAGGAACGTCAGGTCTGTGGCCTCGCCGGGGCGCAGACACTCCTCATCCTGGGGGGGTGTGGTACAGGGCAGGGATGTGGCAGGGAGGGGCCGGAGAGCAGAGAAGACGGGGGCACCGTGCTGGGAGGCATGGACACAGTAAGGGTGGGTCTGCAGGGGGCCTCGGCAGATAGCTTCCAGCCAGATTCCCTCCGCCCTCCATTCACAGCCTGGCCAGGCCGTGACTCCGGTGACTCCAGCCCTCTGTGGGCCAGCCTGGAAGGAAGGAGAAGGGGGACTCCCCCTACCTAGCCTCCAGCAGGAGGCCCTGAGGCGTGGAGGACTCACCAGAATGGAGATGATGCCCTTGAACTTCTCCTCCACCAGATCGCAGATGACCTTGTTGTTGAAATACGGGACGGGCTCCCACTGAGTGGGACAGGGAAGGAGGCGTCACTGTGGGGCCCGGGACCCTCCTGTCAGGCTGTGCCACGGAGAGCGCCACTGGGCTGTGCCCACGGAGAGCGCCCCAGGCTGTGCCTACAGAGAGCGCCCCAGGCTGTGCCTACGGAGAGTGCCCCAGGCTGTGCCCACGGAGAGCGCCCCCAGGCTGTGTCCACAGAGTGCCCCCGGGCTGTGCCCACGGAGAGCCCCCGGGCTGTGCCCACAGAGAGTGCCCCAGCCTGTGCCCACAGAGAGCGCCCAGGCTGCACGCACCGCAATGCCCTCGGCCTCGTACTCCTCCTGCTCCGACTTGAGCGTGAGCTCGATGAAGAGCTGCTGCAGCTTCTCATTGCAGTAATTGATGCAGAATTGCTCAAAGCTGTGAGGAGAGAGGAGAGCCCAGCAGGTCTCAGAGGACACAGAGGACCAGGAGGGGCTCAGAGGACACAGAGGACCAGGAGGGGCTCAGAGAGCGCAGAGGACTAGGAGGTGCTCAGAGGATGCAGAGGACCAGGCCGGGCTCAGAGGATGCAGAGGACCAGGAGGGGCTCGGAGGGCGCAGAGGACCAGGAGGGGCAGAAGGCAGGACGCCGCCCCTGAGCGTGGACGACAAGAAACACAGAGCCGGCCTTTGGCTGGCTGGGGAGTCCCAGAGCAAGAGTCCGAGGCGGGGGGACAGAAGAGACGGGCCAGGCCAGGAGACCGGGAGGAGGGACGGGACAGGGAAGGGGCACTGACCTGTTATGCTGAAACACTTCAAAGCCGTAAATATCCAGCAGCCCGAGGACAGTGGTGCTCCGCCAGCTGGGGCTGTCTGCATCCTAGGGCGGTCATTCAACCAAAGACGTGGTCCCAGCAATGTCTGCCCCCCCGCCCAGCCTATCCGCAGCCCCGGCCCTGCCTTACCTCCCTCCCGCCTCGCAGCAGCGCGGACCCAGACCTCACCTTGGAGGCCAGGGACCTGTTGATCTTCCCGACCAGCCAGGTGAAGGTGCGGCTGTACACTGCCTTGGCAAGGGCGTCCCGCGCGTAGGCGGCCTGCTCCAGGTTCAGCGGGCTCAGGAGCTGGGGGCGAGGCACGAGGCGAGGAGAGGAACACCACTGAGCCTGTGCAGCCCGCCTCTCGCAGGCTCAGGCAGACCAGGGAGCCGTCACCACTGCACTCCCAGCTCGAGCAAGCCCTCGGTGCGGGGAGAGGTGCTAGCAGCAGGACCCCAGTGGGAACAGAGTGGCCACCCAGAGGGAAGGTGTGGAGGGACACGCCTCATTCACAAGGCGGGAGTCTGCTGCTCTCTTCCTGTGTGACCCTGGCCAGCTCATTGTGCTTCATTTTCATTTTTTGCGACAGAGTCTGGCTCCGTCACCCAGGCTGGAGTGCAGGGGCGTGATCGGCTCACTGCAACCTCCACCCGCCAGGTTCAAGCGATTCTTCAGCCTCAGCCTCCCGGGTAGCTGGGATTACAGGCACGCACCACCATGCCCAGCTAATTTTTGTATTTTTAGTAGAGATGGGGTTTCACCACGTTGGCCAGGCTGGTCTCAAACTCCTGACCTCAGGTGATCTGCCTGCCTCGGTTTCCCAAAGTGCTGGGACAACAGGCCTGAGCCACTGCGCCCGGCCCTCACTGTGCTTCTCTGAGCCGCTGTCCTTACATCCCTCCAGCACTGCTGAGGGGACCCGGGAGCAGACCAGGGGAGGCGGAGTGATGGGAGTGTGGGGTGCCCCGGAGCACCTGCACCTCCACACCCGAAGCAAAGGCCTGGCCTTACCTGTTTCCCCTCCCCTTCCCTCTCCCCTCCTCTGCTCCCCTTCCCTCTCCCCTCCTCCCCCACTCCCTTCCCCTCCCCCCCTCCCCCTCTCCCCTCACCTCCTCCCCCTTGGCTATGATCTTCCTGTGCGTGAGGGCTTCTCGCAGCATTGAGCCTTCTACACTGAGGAGCTGCCAAGGGCAGAGGATGAGGTGAGGGTGCAGCCCGCCCCCACCATCCTCCCCCGCCCTCTGCCCGCCCCACTCACCCTGGTCAAATACTTAAGCTGGTTCTCGGTGGTGACCTGGGCATTGCTCTCCTCATCGGCAGCAAAGTGGATGTTGCCTAAATGCAGGACGCTGGCCACGATACTCAGCAGGTCCTGGGGGAGCAGGCTGGGGTGGGTGGGGTGATCGGGGCCAGAGAGCCCCAGGAGGGCAACCAGTGATGGCCACGCAGGGGTTGGGGGAGGAGTGGGAAAGAGCGTTAAAGGTAGAAGGTGATTCTGGGGGGGCTGGGCACGGGGGCTCAGGCCTGTCATCCCAGCACTTTCGAAGGTCGAGGTGGGCAGGTCACCTGAGGTTAGGAGTTCGAGAGCAGCCTGGCCAACATGGTGAAAGCCTGTCTCTACTAAAAATACAAAAATCAGCTGGGCGTAGTGGCGGGTGCCTGTCATCCCAGCCGCTTGGGAGGCTGAGGCAGGAGAATCCCCTGAACCTGGAGGCGGAGGTTGCAGTGAGCCGAGATCGTGCCACTGCACTCCAGCCTGGGTGACAGTGAGACTCCATCTCAAAAGAAGAAAGGTGACAGAGGGTGTGGCAGGAGGAAAGAGGGTCCCGAAGAGGCCTCACCTCCACCTCGTCCTCCGTGAAGTCAATGACCGTCAGGGCCTTGCGCACGACCTTCCAGTCGCTCTTGTCATTGATGGAGGACACTTTGGCACACTGACCCTGAAGGAAGGCACAGCTGGGTGGCCAGCCCTGGCACCGGAGCCCTGGGTGGTGCCTGCCCTGCCTGCCAGCCACTCACCTTCACCAGGTACAGGTAGCTCTGCGGGTTCCGCTCCAGGCCCAGCCTGCGAAGCGTCTCCTCCTCGCCGCCCTCCAGCAGCTGGTAGAAGACGTGGAAGTTCCGCTCCCCGTGGTTCTGATGCACCACTCGGGACTTTTCCAGGAGGTAACTGAGGATGTGGCCGCCCACGGGGGCACCCTGTGGGCAGGGCAGGGCACGGGGCCTGGTCAGGGGGACCAGGGAAAAGGCCTGTTCCCTCCTGCACGCCTGGCCCTTGCCATCAGCCAGACCTGGGCTCCCGTTCCAGCCCTGCCACTAGCTGTGTGGCTCAGGCATGCCACCCGTGCGGGACTCAGCTATGTCACCTAGGAAATGGGGATATGCCACTCGTCCACCTGGCAGCTCCGCCTGGATGCCTGACGGGCACCCCAAATTAAACAGGCCTGAAACTGAACACCTCACCCTCCCCGTCAGCGCCTGCCCGTCGTGGCCAGTGGTGGCCACATCCTTCTCGCTGTTCGGGCCAAGGCCTTGGCCGTCCTCCTGGGAGCCTGTTTTCCTTCCAGACTCTACGTCCCATCAGGCAGCTGATCCTGCTGCCTTACCTTAAAACATCCAGACCGCCAGTTCACTGCAGCGCACTGGCCTGAGCCACCGTCACCTCCACGACGCCATCGGCCTCCTCACCGGCTTCCCCGCTTAGCCTGCTTCCCCCACCGTCCGTTCATCTGCTCCCAATCTCCCAAAGCAGCAGCCAAAGTGATTATTTTTGGAGACAAGATCTTGCTCCGTCGCCCAGGCTGGAGTGCAGTGGCGCAATCACAGCTCATGGCAGCCTCGACTGCCCGTGCTCAAGCCGTCCTCCCACCTCAGCCTCCTGAGCAGCTCATTTTTTTTTTAGATAGAATCTAGCATTGTCACCCAGGCTGGAGTGCAGTGGCGAGATCTTGGCTCACTCCAACCTCCGCCTCTGGGTTCGAGTGATTCTCCTGCCTCAGCCTCCTGAGCAGCTGAGATTGCAGGCGTCCACCACGCCCGGCTAATTTTTTGTATTTTTAGTAGAGACGGGGCTTCACTATGTTGGCCAGGCTGGACTTGAACTCCTGACATCATGATCTGCCCACCTCGGCCTCCCAAAGTGCTGAGATTACAGGTGTAAGCCATCGTGCCCAGCCTATTTTTAATTTTTTTAGAGACAGGGTCTCCCTCTGTCATCCACGCTGGAGTACAGCGACGTGATCACAACTTGGGGGAACCTTGGACTCCTGGCCTCATGCGACCCTCTTGCCTCAGCCTCCAGAGTAGCTGGGACAACAGACAGGTGGCACCCCGCCCAGCCGTCAGGCCTTCGTTAAAACTCCACTTTATCAGCGAGGCTCACCCTATCCCGACCGACCGCAACTGCCCCCTACCGCTTACCACGTTTTATTTTCTGCCAAGGCCTACATTTCTGTTTACTATCACCCTGGGAGGCAGGATTCCTGCAATTCCAGCACCTGGAATGGCCCCTGGTACATAGTAGGTGCTTCACACCTAATGGGAGCCTCTCACAGCAGACACATCGCTGTACCTTGAAGTCAAACTGCACGTCCATGTACTTCCCGAACCTGCTGGAGTTATCATTCCGGAGGGTCTTGGCGTTTCCAAAGGCCTAGGAGTGGACGGGGTACGAGGGACACCTGCATTCGCGCCCAGACTTCCCCAACCCGCCCTGCAGCTACTGCTGCCCCTCACCTCCTCCACTGGGATTCTCTCCCTCCCTCACTCACCTCCGGCACCAGCCTCTCTCCTCCCTCCCGCCCTCACCTCCAGGACGGGGTTGCTCTGCAGCAGCCGGTCCCGCACAGCACCTCCACGCTCGGGGGCCGGGCAGGTCTCCGCGTAGAACTGCAGCAGCCTCTTGGTGGCCTCTGTCTTGCCTGCCCCGCTCTCCCCCGAGATCATCACTGCCTGGTCCCGACGCTCTGTACGCAGTGCTCGGTACACGGTGTCGGCCACGGCAAACCTGGGGCACAGGCTTGTCAGGCAGGTCGGGGACGGGGGCACGCGGAGGGCTGCAGGGAGGCCCACTCCCTCCCCTGGTGGAGTCCTCGAGGGCGGGGTCGAGCACATCTTTGAGGATGGGGACTGGGCTGTGTGGGTCAGAGAGGCATCACAGTTGAGGGCAGGCATCGCTTTCAGAGGGAGGACAGGACCCTGCAACGGCGGAGTCTGCCGGTGCTCAGGCGGAGGCGGGAGGCACTTGCAGGGAGGCCGGGGAGGGCCTCGCAGGTGGGGTTCAGAAGTCACTGAGACTGGGGGCTACTACCGGTTGGGGAGAAGTCACGGGTGTGAGCTGGGGTAGGACTGGGTCCCACCCAGAGAGAGTTGAGCTGCCACATTCATCTCTGGTCACTCCGGAGTGGGAAACCGTGGGATTCCTCACAGATGTGACGCAGGAGATTGGGTCACCTCTGATGGGATGAGGTCACTCACAGGTGAGGGGGGACTTCGTAGAAACTGACGCCGCGGTACCGCTCCATGTGCTGCCGGCTGTAGATCTGCAGGTCCCGGTAGGGGTTGACGGAGACCAGGACGGGGCCAATGTAGGTCTGGGGTCAGGGGAAGAGGGCCAGACGCTGACCCATTGACCCCGTGCCTCCCTCCCGCCACCCCGTGTCTGTGCCCCCAGCACCCCGCCTGTGCCCCCGGCACCCTGCCTGTCACCCCGGCACCCCGCCTGTCTCCCCAGCACCCGCCTGTCTTCCCGACACCCATCTGTGTCCCCAGGATCCCGTCTGTGCCCCCCGGCACCCCGCTTGTCACCCCCCGGCACCCCGCCTGTCACCCCGGCACCCTGTCTGTGCCCCCGGCACCCCACCTGTCTACCCAGCACCCCACCTTTCTCCCCGGCACCACGCCTGTGCCCCCCGGCACCCCGCCTGTGCCCCCCGGCACCCCGCCTGTCACCCCGGCACCCCGCCTGTCACCCCGGCACCCCGTCTGTCTCCTCGGCACCCGCCTGTCTTCCCGACACCTATCTGTGTCCCCAGGATCCCATCTGTGCCCCCCAGCACCCCGCCTGTCACCCCCTGGCACCCCGCCTGTCATCCCGGCACCCCGTCTGTGCCCCCGGCACCCCACCTGTCTACCCAGCAGCCCACCTGTGCCCCCCGGCACCCCGCCTGTCACCCCGGCACCCCATCTGTGCCCCCGGCACCCCGCCTGTCACCCTGGCACCCCGCCTTTCTCCCCGGCACCCCACCTGTGCCCCTGGCACCCCGCCGGTCTCCCCAGCACCCCGCCTGTGCCCCCGGCACCCCGCCTGCGCCCCCGGCACCCCGCCGGTCTCCCCAGCGGCCTCACGTAGATGAGGTTCTCCCGGAAGCGCCGCCGCAGGTTCTCGATGAAGGCGGCCTCGCTGGTGAAGTTCTCCAGCAGCACGAAGTCCTGCACCCCCACCCGGTCCCGGGCGGTGAGCCCGCTCTCCATGGTCACCCGAACCCCGTCACTGCCCAGGGCCTGCAGAGAATGGGCCACGGAAGAGGGTCAGAGCCATCAGGGTGGGGCAAGGCCACTTCTCCACTGCACCTGCGGGACTGGGAGGGAACGCAGGGGCTCATGGACTCAGGGCTGGACGGGGGACGTGAGCATGCCCGGTTCGGAGGGCCTGGGTGCGGGGGTGCGGGTGCGGAAGGAGTTTGTGTGGGGGGCGTGGGTGCGGAGGGTCTGGGTCTGGGTGCAGAGGGTGTGGGTGCGGAGGGTCTGGGTGCGGAGGGCGTGGGTCCCAGTGTGGAAGCACAGGGATCACCAAGGATGTGAGCACCCAGAGCGGGGACACACACGGACCAGAGGACTCGGGAGCAAGGCCGCAGAACCTGGGAGGAGCTGGTTTTGGGTGGAGAAAGGGGGGTCGCAACAAGGAACTGCTTAAAGAATGCTCTGTTGACCTTGGGCCAATCCTCTCCTCTCTCTGGGTGGTTTCCTCCTCAAGGAGGAGGTGAGTTAGACCAGGTGACCTCAGGTCCCTTAGCTCTGAGCCACGTGTGACAGGTGCTTTGGAGGACAAATGGCTCAGGGTGAATTCTGCAGGCAGGGTGGGGCCTCCCCTCCCGCCGGGACCCACCCACATGTCCACAGCAGAGCAACAAGTGACTCCCAGACCACAGCACGGGGGTTCCCCGAGGGCCTCCCGCCCCCGCGGGGCTCAGCTACCCACTCCAGAAGGCAGCCAGAGTGGGTTGGGTGGGCCCCGGGCCCCTCCCTTCCTTTCCCTTCCCTCCAGCTGCTGGGTTCCCCAGGCGCCTCCTCCGCGGAGTCCTGAGAAGCCTCGGGGGCGGGGGTTTTCCCAAGCGAAGCCAGCGGCCTCTGGGTCCCACTGGAGGGTGAGGGGGGTACAGGCCCCGCAACCACGGCTGAGATCCCCCCTTCAAAGAGGGTCTGACGGCTCCAGGAAAAGGACACCCAGAGTGTCCAAGCTCAGAGAAAACCAAGGTGGTGGCTCCTCGGGGCGGGGGGGGAGGGGGAACCCCGCAGAGGCCTCGGGTCTCCTATGACCACGAAGGGCCTAGACCCTGGCCTGCGGCGTCGCTCGGGCCCGGCTCCAGTCCCGCCCCAAATCTGGCCGCAGTCCCGCCCCTCGCCCTCGGGTCGGGGGTCTCCGCGTCCTCAGAAGCCCCCGCAGCGCCGCGTCCCGCCCCGGATCCCAGCGTCCCGCGCCCCACCCTGCCCCGGCAACTTCCCGGGACGTTTTTCCACCCGGAATTCCAGGGCCGCGCCCGCTTCCTGGCGAGGCCGAGGCGGCGCCGCGGGGCGGGAAGGGGCGCCCGGGACCCCCGCTCGCCGCCCCCAGCTCACCGACGCCCGGTAGCGCATCCTGCCCCGCCGGCCTGGCGCCCGCTCCGCTACCCGCGCTCTGGGTCCGGGGCTCGGCGGCGACGGAGGCGTCAGCGAGGGAGGGGCTGGCCCGCCCCCCGCACCGCCCCGACTCCCGCCCCCGCCGCGGGCCCCCGCGCACTGGCCGCCCGCGCCTCCCCCGCCTCCCGCGCGGCATGGCCAGGTCCCCTCCAGGTGGGGGCGGGGTGGGTGGGGGCCGGGGGCTTCGCGGGCCGGGGCGGGGCGGGGTCTGCCTGAGTCAGGTTTTCCAGGAGGGGCGGTGTCGGTGCCGGGGAGGAGCCCGGAACCCGCGCGGCCGCCGCGTCTACACCGACCCGGAACCTACTTCCGGGCCTGGGACGAAGCTCCGCGGCGGGGCCAGGCCGCGAGGCCCGCGGGTCCCAGAGGAAGCAGGTCTCCCTCCCCCAACCCCGAACTCCAGTCCCGGGAAGGTTAAAAATAGAACCAATGTCCTAATAGGGCCGGCGCGCCGGGCGGGCGGAGCGTTTTCCGCGCGGGACCCCGTCCAACTCCCACGCGCGCCGGGCCGGGCCCGAGCCTCGAACCCAGGGAGATCTCAGTTCTCCTCATCAGCGCGGAGCGCGCGCCCCGGGGAGAGGGACGGCCGCGTGGAGCCCCGGCCGAGCGCGCTGAGTCCCGGCCCCTCTGGAGACCGCAGTTCGCATCTGGGAGATTCGCGCTCCACCCCTCCAAAGGCATTTGGGGCCCACAGCCTCCCCGAGCCGGGAAACCCCACTCGCCTCCGCCCTCCCTCCCTCTCTCCTCTGGAGGGGCCTTCCCGGTCCGTCAGAACCCCTCGCGGCCCAGCCTAGGACGCCCCCCGGACCCAGCCTCGGCAGCCCCGCCCTCCTCCGCGGGGGTCGAACCCCGGCTCGGATCCCAGCGCGGGCGGGGCGCCTACAGCCGGCCGGAGGCTCGGCCGGTTCTTCCCCGCGGGGGGGGCTGTGTACCAGAGTCCCCAGAGTCACTTCACTTTTCCGCTCCAGGCCCAGGAGGGCCGCGGGGTGGGTGGCCTGAGACCGAGCGCGAAGGGACCTCCCAGGCTCCCTGCAGACCCCGCCGCCCTCCCTCGGCCGGACACTCGATTCTCACTTGCCGGCACAGACCCATTAAGAGCCAGGCCCGGGGACAGGCTTCCGATCCGGCGGGGAAACCACAGGCGCGCACCTGCCCCGCGCCTGAACACAGCGGCGGACACGGACTTGCCCTGGGGGGGAAGCAGAGCCGGGACCCAAAGCCCCAGCGCGCCCCGCCCCGCGCCTGTCCGCGAAACCGGCTCCCTGGGGAGAGCGCGAGGCTGCGGCAGGTGCGGGCTGCATCCCCGCGGGGAAGGGAAGGCTCGTGACTGCAACAGCAGCCGGGCCGGAGCGGCGGCCCCGGGGACCCCCGAGCGGGGGCGCCAGCTGTGGGGCGGGGAACGAGGGGGAGGGGGGCGCGTCGGACAATGTGGAGGGAGGAGGCGCCCGCTGCGGCGTCCCGTTTAAAATCCAGAGAGGGGGTCGGGCGCGGTGGCTCACGCCGGTAACCCCAGCACTTTGGGAGGCCGAGGCGGGAGGATCACCTGAGGTCAGGAGTTCAAGACCAGCCTGGGCAACATGACGAAACCCGGTCCCTACTGAAAATACACAAATGAGCTGGGCGTGGTGGCGGGCACCTGTGGTCCCAGCTGCTTAGGAGGCTGAGGCGGGAGAATCTCTTGAACCCGGGATGCAGAGGTTGCGGTGAACCGAGATCGCGCCACTGCACTCCAGCCTGGCGACGGAGCCAGACTCTCAAAACAAAACAAAACAAAAATCCAGAGGGAGCAAGGAGAGGACCCAGGGGTGAGGAGCGCCTTAGCAGACGGGGGCACAGGGCCCAGAGCCCCTGACAGACGCTCCCTCCCCTCCGGGCGAGGCGTGGGGCGGCACCGCGTGGGGGCGGGGACAGGGGCGGAGCTTGGGGCGGAGCTTCGAGGCCGCAGTTCCGCCCCGCCCTCCACGTCACGCGCCTGGAATGAGGGGAATCCGCGCGCGGAGGGGCCGCGCCGCCGCATTCCCGGGATGCCCGCTGGCGCTCCCGCAGCCACCGCCCAGCGGCGGAAGGAGGGGGCGTCTCCACGGCGGCTCCAGCCCCGGCAGTCCCCGGCCGGCCTCGCCTCACTGGACAGAAGCGCAAGTCGCGGCCAGGGAGGGAAGCGGGGAACCCGGGAGTGAAAGACGCCGCGACCTAGGCTGCAGCGCCAGGCGCTTCCCGCGTTCCCCGCGCTTTCTTAGGTTACTCCCTTAAGTGCCCCCAGCCAAGCCATGAGGTCTGTATTATCACTCCAATGTAGAAGAGGAAACCGAGGCAGGTGACTTGTGCGATCCCAGTCTCAGGAGGAGTGGGATTGGAACCCGGGAACTCGAACACCTTCCTGCAGGGCTGCCCGGAGCCTCTCTGTACGGTTGCCAGGGCTACCGGGGCTGTGACCTTCAGTAACGCAGCGCAGGCCCCGGTCGGCGTCGTGTGGTTCTGTCACCTGTAGGCCTTCGGGGTACAGCTAGGGAGTGGGCCCGGGCCTTTGGCTCCCTGCAGGCGAGGGTGCAGCCACGGCCCCGGTGACCTAGGAGCCTTCTCCCCCAAGGCTGCCTCTGGGTCTCCTCCCACCTGGGGAGGTGTTTACTGGAACCGCAGGGGATGGGCTATCTGGTGACCTTCAGCTCGAATAGGCCGGCGGGGGCCCACAAGCCTGACTGCTGGGGACGGGAGGAACTCAAATGTTCCCCCAGCCTAAGGGCCACGCAGATCTTGCAGTGGGGTGGGGTGGGGTGTTGGGGGCTGGGAGCGGGTGTCATCTGAGCACCCGGGACGGCTGCTATAAACCCATGTCCAGAGCCCCCAGGTGGTACAAAGACAGGCACAGCCTGTCTCACGCTGGCACAGCGTGGGCACAGAGCAGGAACTCAACGTCTATTTATCAAACGAATCTTAGATCTGGACCTTCCTCCCCATCAAGGACCCTTCCAGGCCTCAGGGAACTGTTGTGAAGGGAAATGGGGAGAAAATGGCGACTCAGGGTCTCTCCCCTGATGGCTCAGAGGGCCTCAGTCAGCGCTGTCCATTCTAGCTACACAGCCATGGGCCTTTGGCTGCCAGACACCTCTGCCTGGGGCCGGGTGGGGGGTCCAGCAAACGTTGACAGAGGCAAGGTGCAGTGAGGGGCTCATGCCTGTAACCCCAGGACTTTGAGAGGGCGAGGCCAGGAGGATCGTTTAAGGCAAAGAGTTCAAGACCAGCCTGGGCTACGTCGTGAGACTCCTGCCTGTACCAAAAAGTTTTTAAAATTAGCCAGGCATGGTGGTGTGTGCCTGTGGTCCCAGCTACTCAGGAGGTTAAGGTGGGAGGATCCCTTGAGCCCAGGAGGTTGAGGCTGCAATGAGCTGTGATGGTGCTATTGCACTCCAGCCTGGGTGTACCAGAAGACCCCGTGTCAAAAAAAAAAAAAAAGTGGCCAGGCGTGGTGGCTCACACCTGTAATTCCAGCACTTTGAGAGGCCAAGGCAGGAGGATCATGAGGTCAGGAGTTGGAGACCAGCCTGGTCAACATGGTGAAACCCCGTCTCTACTAAAAATGCAAAAAATTAGCCAGGCGTGGCAGCAAGGGCCTCTAATGCCAGCTGCTCAGGAGGCTGAGGCAGGAGAATCACTTGAACCCGGGAGGTGGAGGTTGCGGTGAGCCAAGATCACACCATTGCACTCCAGCCTGGGCGACAGAGTGAAACTGTTTAAAAAAAAAAAAAAAAAGGCAATAAACCCATAACACCTTAACATAAATTTGTAGGGGGAAAAAAAAGTAAAACGACCCAGGTGAGGTGGCTCACGCCTGTCATCCCAGCACTTTGGGAGGCTGAGGTGGGAGGATCACCTGAGGTCAGGAGTTCGAGACTCGCCTGGCCAACACGGTGAAACCCCATCTCAACTAAAAATACAAAAAATTAGTGGGCTGTGGTGGTGAATGCTTGTAATCCCAGCTACTCGGGAGGCTGAGATAGGAGAATCGCTTGAATCTAAGAGGCCGAAGTTGCAGCGAGACGAGATCGTGCCACTGCACTCCCGCCTGGGCAACAGAGCAAAACTCTGTTAAAAAAAAAAAAAAAAGGGAAACAGGGCTCCTGACCGCTGACCTGTACTCCCTGTTCAATTTCCTTGCAGAGACAAGGCAGCACTTTCAGCTGGTCATCACCGGCTGGGTTAACAGGCCTGCTCCCCACCCCCCACACAAGTAGCCACGCCCCGCGGACCCCTCACTCCCATCCCTGCCCCTTTCCCGGCCGAGACGGCCGCCTCCTAACGGCCCTCCTTGCCTTCCTACTACCAATCCATTTCCCCTCGGGCAACACAAATCACATCAGCAGCCCCTGTTCTTAGAGTGAAGGTTCACAGGGCACCCTCCATGTCCCAGGCCCACGATTCACAGCCGCTGCTTGTGGTCAGGAAGCTGCCTGTGAACTCCCGAGACGCCCCCCCACGCTGTCCTCGGTTTACCCCACTGCTCCTGCATTCCGGTGTGACAGGCGGCCCTCTCAGTTCCTTCTCTCCCCACCCGCCCCTCCCACCCACCGCCTGCAGCCTGCCCGAGCATCAGAGCCTGGGCCTGCACCTGCGGCGCCCTCAGCCCCGGGCACGCCCCTCCCCACCCGCTGAGACTCGGCCCAGGTATCGCCTCCTCCAGAGTCCCTTCCTGATTCTCCCCGACGCGCGGCGCCTCCTTATCGCACCCAGCAGGAATCCACTGTTTCCTGGTGGGTCCCTCCCAGGAGGCCGCTGCCACCCCCTCCGCGCAGCGAGGCACCGGGCGGGGCTGCGTGACCCCTTCCTGGCCGCCTGGATGAATGAATGAATCTCAAGGCCCCAAGGGTGCGCGGGAGGCCGGGGCGAGAGGAGTCGCGGGCGCGGTGGCCAGCCCCCTCCCGCCACTCTCGGGGCGCGCGGGGCCCCAGGGGCGGAGGACGGGAAGGGGCGGGGTTCAGGCGGCTCCTCCGGAACCAGAGGCCGGGCCGGGCTGCGGGCGGGGCCGAAGGGCGCGCGGTCTCGGGTCCCGCCGCCCCGGCCGCTCTTCCCGGCTTCCCGCCCCGCGGGTGCGCTAAGTCTTCACCCGGCTGCGCCGGCGCTTCCGGGTCCCGGGACCCTGCCCGGGTCCACGCGGCCGCTGTTCAGCCCCAGCGATCGCGGCGGTGACCTCTGCTCCGCTCCCGACCCCCCAGACCCGCCCGCCGGCGGACTCCCGAGTCCCGCGCGCCGTCCCCGCGCCCCGAGTACTCACCGGCTCGGCTCTTCCGGCGCGGGCGGGGGCCGGGCTGGGCGGCGTGGCGGGCTCGGAATCCGCGGCCCGGGCGCGCTCTCCCCGCCCAGGGCCCGCCGGGGGCCGGGCCGCGGCCTGTCGTCATCCCGGGCAGGGCCGCGCGCCCTCCGGCCCCGCCCCGCCCCGGCCCCGGCCGCGGCCGCGAAGCCTTAGTGTGAGCGGCCCCCGCCTCGGGCAGCTCCGGGCAGGCGCGTCCGGTCACGGCGAACACGCGCGCCCCACCCCCGCCGCGCCGCTGGGGCCGTGAGGGCGCCTGGCGTTCTGCGTTCTCCGTCCTCCCGGCCCTTTCCCCTCCAGCCCCTTCCCTGCGGGCCGGGCGAGGGCCGCTGTCCCCGTTTCCACCCGCCCACCTCCCACACCGTCCCCACGCGCTGGGTCCTGGGCGGCCCCAGCTGTGGACCAGAGCGGAGCGGGGCATGCCCCGAGCCAGTCCCGCGTGCCTGGAGCTTCCCACGCCCTCCGCCTGCGACCTTACAGCAGCCCTCACTTGCCTTGTGCGCAGCAGTCACAGTGGTGCCCACTGAGGCTGGGGAGCTGGGCAAGAGTCAAGCCCAGACCTCCACTTCCGAAAAGCCTGCTGCCCGTGGCCCTTCCGTCCTGACTTCCACTCGCCGGTCTGTTCAGCCTGTTCGCCCCACCAGAGATCAGCCCCTCCCCGCTGCTCACCTCTTGCCGGAGGGCTTTGCTTGAGAGGGGCTACCAGGCCCTGGGGAGACGCCACCACCCTCTGCCCAGCGCAGCGCACCCCAGCTTACAAGCTTGCAGGGCCTGTGGGGATGGACCACGCGGATGATTTCCCCGGTGGGTATCAGCTCCACTTGCAGCGCCATTCTGCCCTCGGAGAGCCCGCGCTGGGCACTGGGGCCTGTGAGCAAAAGCCGCCTGCCCCCTTGCCGGCTCTGCCCGCTCCAGGAACCAGGAATCTGTGTCTAACGCGGGGACCGCCACTTGGTTCTGCTTCAGCCGCAGCCCCAGGGGATGTGGCTGGTCCAGCTGGAGCCGTCCAGGTCTGATTGGAGGCCTCCTGGCCCGGA
Organism: Cheracebus regulus; assembly: GCA_963574635.1. Classification (NCBI taxonomy): domain Eukaryota; kingdom Metazoa; phylum Chordata; class Mammalia; order Primates; family Pitheciidae; genus Cheracebus; species Cheracebus regulus. Next base: position 20,426 of record CAUYQU010001034.1, read on the forward strand.
TGGTTGGAGCAGGAAGAGGAGGGGCTGGGATGAAGGAAATGCCTGTTGTCCAGGTGACCAGAGGAGCCGATGCAGCCACCCATGGGGGACCCTGGGCTGCAGGTCCAAGGGTAGGCCGCCTTTGCCCATCCCGCATCCCGAAGCAGCTCTCTGGCTGCCCTCCCCCTGCCCACTCTCCAGGCCCAGCTAGAGAGCACAGGGGCCTCTCCCTAAAGCAGGCCTTTCCTCCCCTAAGCCAAGAAGACCCCTCGGTGGGCACTGCCTTTCCTCACATCCTTCAGTGGGCCCCCTCCCACAGCGGGCGAGCCCCACCATGAGTGTGACGGGCTGGGGGCTGGTCAGCTGGGCAAAGGGGTTGTCCCGCTGCGAGGAAGTGCTCTCTTACCCTCCTCTGTGCCTCAGGTGCTTGTGAGATTCGTTCTCGGGTTCCTGGGTGTGGGTAACCTCTAGCCCTGAGCATCCCCTGCGTTTCAACAGCACCCACAGGCGCCCCCCACCCCTGATGTTCCTGCTCTTCTATTATTGTTGCTAAATCACAACTGACACTTTCCTGGCTTGAGACTGAGCCCTCGTCTCCAGCCATTACTTATAGGAAGTAGGAACAGGGAAGTGGAGGGGAAACAGGCCTTTCCAGAGAGAGGCTGGCACGGGCAGGGCTGGGTCCCTCGGGCCTGTGCTGGTCCCGACAGCCCGAGGCAGGGGCCTCCCCCAGCTCCCTTCTCTCCCACAGCTTCCCCCCCCCCGGAAAGTCAAGCAAGCCCTCCTTCCTTCCTTCCTTCCTTCCTTCCTTCCTTCCTTCCTTCCTCCGGGAAGCACATCCATCCCGAGCAGGCTCATCCCCGGCGGCCACACAATGGCCCTTATCAGCCTCGGAGCCAGGCGCAGACCCAGTGCACACCAGTCTCACACGTTTCCTGTTTCCACCCAGCAGGTCGGGTGGACCCAGATCGGCCATATCCTGACTGGGCCCAGGGGACGGAGAGCGCTCCCCTTCCCCCTTCTGCCTCTCAACCACTGCGGGGCTCACCCCTCCCACACCAGGAGGGGCTGCAACAGGAGGCAGGCGTGGGGACTCCGGTTCACAACCAGGGAGGGAAGCAGGCGGGGGTCCAGGGGTCAAGCCCAGGGTGGCATTAAGAATGGGGAGGTGGGCATAGTGTGATGTGCTTTCCGAGGCTGCTCTCCCGAAATAATCCTGCCAACAGGTACATCCCCTGTACTTCACGGGTGACTGAGGCCCCTCTGCGGTGGGCTCCAGCCCATGCCTGTGCTTCTGGTCCTGCAGCAAACTGCAGGAGCCTGTAACTGTGAGGAGATCCCCCCGCCCCAGCTCTGGCTTTCCCGTCTGCCAGATGAAGGGTGCTATGTGGCGACACTCACGACAGCTGTACGTGCAAGAGGAACAGGTGGGCCAGTGACGGCTCTGGAGGTCCCTGAGTGTGTGTGGGTGGCAGGGACAGGTCACTGTGGGGGAAGACTCAGCAAGGGTCTGGGGAGAAGCGGGGCAGAAAGAGATGGTAACCGTCTGGACTGGTTCACCAGGAAGAAGCTCGTGACTGGGCATGAGCAGCAGCGGGTCAGGAGGGATGATCCAGGAGCTCCTCTACTCAGCAGAGGCAAGTCCCAGCCGGGCCGGGGCCCCGCGCTCCCCATGCTAGAGCCCCATCCTAGCCACATCGTAGTGGCATCTGCCGATCTCAGACCCAAACCTAGCTTGGGTCCACAGGGCCCTATCCCTGGAGTCCAGCCGTGAGCCCCAACCCCCCAATCATGAGTCACACACAAGTGTAAAAGCCACGCTTCTAATTCCCCTTGCACAATGTAACAGTCACAAAACAGCCAGCCACGGCCTGCGGGAAGCCAGGGGATGGTTCTGGATACACACAGCCTGCAGTACAGAGCAAGTGCAGTGAGCCTCAGCCTCAGGACACGGGACGGCAGGACGGGCACTTGCAGGCTCCCAGAGCCTCTCCTCCGGGAAGAGGGCTGCCGAGAGAGCGCGGCAGGAGGCAGGTGGTGGGGGTGAGAACGAAGTCCCTCGAGAATGCTCTCTGCAGACCCCCAGGGCCAGACCCCCCACACATCTTGAGCTGGCTCTCCCTTCTGCCTGCCCCCACTTCGAAGTCCTGGGGGGTCCACAGGGAGGAGTGTCGTCAGTGACTCTTGACAAGGGTGGGGCAGATGCACTGGACCTGACAAGCACCACCCGGGAAGTCTGTGGCCACAGCTCCTGGCCACCCATCACCCCTTCCTCAGATGGTAGGCTGGAGGCACAGGGCACGAGCTACCAGCAGAATCGAACCTGGATCCTTCCCAGTTCTCTCTGTTCGGGCTCTGAAGTCCCTGGGTGGGCCTCCATGTGGTGGGGAGGGAGGAGCACTGCTGGCCGCTCACAGCCATGAAGCAGGGGCCTGCCTGCAGCGCCCCTCCATCCTGCCCACTGAGTCCTACTGCTTTTGCTGAAAGCAGGAATTCCAGACCCTCTGTTCACTCCTCCTTGGGACAAGCTGTGAGACGCCAGGACTCCTGGAATCCAGCACTGCTGTCGCCAGTCTATGCAGCCTGTACAAATGTGAGCATCCCCCTCCCAGACAGCCTGAGGCCCAGGATAACGCGACAAGAATGCAGACCTGTGCCAAATGGGGCATGTGCCTGGCAGGACTACTTGGGCCAGACTAGCAGAGGGGGTAGGAATCCAGAAATGAGATGAGAACTGTCCCCAGGTCTACACTGTGGACAACTAGCTGGTTTCATTCACATCTCAGCGATAAAAACCTGTATTGAAGTGGCTAATTCTAGAGGTCAGTAGTGGCGAGAGCAAAGAAGCCTGGCCAGAGCGCACTGCGGGAGGAGGAAGTGGGCGACACTTGGCTGTCTCTTCGGGGGCCAGGCTGGGCCCCCAGCCCTCCTGCGGTGGCAAGGCAGAGCTAGCTGCCAGCTCTGGCCTCCGCCTGGGATCCACTCCCATCCTGGCTCAGATCTGTGGCTGTGCTTCACCCAGTGGGTCCTCCCTCAGGGAGAAAATCGGGATCTGTGAATAAAGCACGTGGCAGAAGGGGGAGAGCGGGTCTTCCTCCTGCTTCCCGTCAGCCCGTTCCCTCACCGGAGCGGCTCCTCAGGTGCAGGCTGGGTCCCAGGCTTGGGCCTCAGGGAACCCATGATGGGCTCAAGCCCCTCCCCTCCCCTCCCCTGCCCTCCCCAACATCCCTCACCTGGAAGGGTCTGCTTATCCCCGCCACAGAACGCAGGTTGTTGCTGTAGTAACAGAGGAGAAACTCTTCTTCCGTTGCAGGGATGTTGCTGATGTCGATGTAAACCTGGAGGGAGGATGGACAGGACTGGGGGCAGCTCCAGGCCCTGGGCACCACCCAGCTCTGACTGACAAGCCATCCAGCTCTGTTCCTCCCATGACACAGGAGTGCTGAGGCCAGCTCGCCTGCGGTGACATACCTGGTTCAGGTTGTCGCTGAAGGAGACTTGGTTGTCCCCGACCCAGATGTAGGACACGTAGTCATGAATGTCACGCAGTCCCACCTGTCAGGGGAGTCGATCGATCAGTGGTCAGGGAGGACATGGGGCCTAAGGCAAGTCCTAAGGAGGAGACGGTCTCACTGCTGGGCCTGGCTGTTGTACCGGATGCCTCCCCGCAGCCCTTCACTGCCCTTCCATGCAGAAGAACCCCTGAGATGGACAAGGGCGGGTTCCTCAGAGTCTGCCCAGCTCCCAGGAGCCCTCTGGAGGGATGAACCTCACCTTGTACAGTCCGATCCAGTCCCACGGGCTCCTGGGGAAGTCTGAGGTTGAGGAGTAGCTGACCATCAGGTCGTTCTCCAGGGTCCACAGGTCCTCTGGCATCAGAACGATCAGTGGAGCAGACAGCAACGGCTTCAGCTAGACACAGGGGTGGAAGGGCTCAGTCCACAGCAGCATTCCCTCCTCAGAGGGCACCCTCCCCGCTGCCCTTCCAACACAGGGGGAGGGTGGGGCACCCAGAGGGGTGGGCACAGAACTCTGATGGGCTGCTCCAACTGACCTTGGCTGGCCAAACGCCAGTCACGGGGGTGGCTGGGCATGTCAGGGAGTCACAGGGCCCAGTGCTGAGGGGTAGGAATCAGGGAGAGCAGAGGCACGGTTGAGAGGCTAAAGGAATCGGCAGGCAGCTGCTATCAGGCCGCTAGAGTATCTGACCCAAAGCCCCACCTGCGGGATGCTCTGGTGAAAACAGCCGTCAACGAGCAGGAACACAGGAAAGTAACTCAGGCTGGGCGCAGTGGCTCACACCCATAATCCCAGCATTTTGGGAGGCCAAGGTAGGAGGATCACTTGAGCCCAGGAGTTCAAGACTAGCCTGGGCAACATGGTGAAACCCTGCGTCTATAAGAAATACAAAACTTAGGCATGGTGGCATGTGCCTGTAGTCCCTGCTCCCAGGGAGGCTGAGGTGGAAGGATCAGTCACTTGAGCCCAGGAGGTCCAGGCTGCAGTGAGCTGTGATGGCACCACTGCACTCCAGCCTGGGTGACAGAACAAGACCCCGTTGTGTATAAATATAAAAAGCCAGGAAGCCACTATGAAAATCTGAAGGCTGAGCGATGGCAGCAGCCTGAATGAAGGAAGCCAGCACTGCCTTGTTCAGACAGCAAGGCACAAGGACGCAGGGATGGAGGGAGCTCCCTTTGCAACTTGATCCAGATAGATTCAGGACAAATAAAAGAAGGCCTACTTCCCACAGTGGGTAATAAGTGTAATGGAACTCATTAGCCCCAAGGGAGAATACCCAAAGGAAATGGAAACCTTTTCACAAAGGGTTTGAACACGTTTTTGACAAGACAGAGCCATCAGCGGCTCCTAAGAGCTGGGACATCTGACTTGGGGGAAAGGCAATCATGGCCTCCACAGGCCTCCCTGGGGGACTGGCTGACATTAGAACGCAGGGATGGAGGGCTGGGGATGGGGCCCGGCTCAGCGATTCCTCTGGCAACTATCAGGCAGCCCCGAAGTTCACCTCCAAGTCGAAAGTGCCTGCAACAGGCTTATGGTCACTGATGGTGTACATCATGTAGCTGCCATAGCTCCTCTGAGACAGGGAGAAGTCTGGGGCCGGCAGTCCGGGGGTGTGGGGACCAGCCTGGGGCTGCCGCTTCAGCCTCCATAGGATGCGGTCCGTCCATGCGGGCTTGCGTTTCTTCTCACTGCGGGGGCGGGGGGATAAAGAGGAAGAATGGGCGGGCATAAGAGCAGAAATGAACCCACAGGAGCTTGCTGGAGCCCCTAACTCCGGCATCTACTAGCAGCCACAGAGTCCTGGGCCAGAGCTGGAGGGAGCGTGGCAGCAGCCAGGGAGGTGCCCAACGGAACCAAAGGGGTGCCGGCCCTCATCAGGCTTCACCAGGACCCTCTGTCTAGCTCACATTTTTATGGATCAAATTGTGACTCAGAAACATTCCATTTCAAAGCTTTGCTTCTTTCTTGAGCAAAAGCAGCAGTGGATCAAAGCAGCTGAGGTTTGGGCTTCTGAAGCTGGACCGACCTGAGCTTGACTCTGGCTGCCCTGCTTACTAGCAGTCTACCTCAGGAAAGGGAAGGAAGCATTTAGGAAATGCTTAAAGAGATGTAGCTGGGACTACAGGTGCATGACACCATGCCTGTCTTGAACTGCTGGCCTCAAATGATCTTCCCATCTCAGCCTCCCGAAGTGTGGGGATTATAAGGCCTGGGCTACTGTGCCTAGCTATAGCATGCTCTCTCTATAGGTGGGGAAACTGAGGCTTAGCTTCGAAGAGAAGCACCTTTCCCAAAGTCACAAGCTACAAAGTGGTGGAGCCAGGATTCAGGGCCAGCCAGCATGACCACAGGGCATGTGCTCCTCCCACCGGAGGAGCCCCTCAGGCCTCAGCTTCCTCGCCTGCAAGTGGAGAGAAGAGCAGGAGCTGCCGAACAGAGGTGACGCCATGAGATCAAGTCCGTTAAATGCCAAGTGAGCTCCCTGTGCATGCCAGCCATCATGATTTGTTCTCAGCCCACTGAGACCTCCCGACTGCTCTTCACCAGCCAGCTCCCCTGAGGGGTGTGAAAGAGATTGTACAGTCCCTGGAGACAAAACGCTTTTCTCCTCTAGGTCACTGAAGTTGACCAAAGACTAGTCTCTGACCTGTAACCCAGCCTTCCCAAGCAACTATTGGAGCAGTTTCTAAGGCCAGCTTGGTCCTGAGGCCCTGCCCTCCTGGAGACTACCAGCCGAGTCCTGCCTTGGAGTTGGGGTGTATGTGTGGTAGGGGGAGCAGGACAGCTGCTATTTCTAGGTTCCCTCCCCTTGGTGGACAATTCCCTTTCTTGAATGAACCCAGAGTAATAAAGCCTGACGGGATCAATCAATCTATAGACAGGATGTCACACACTATCTTATCTATCATTTGACAGGGCCTTGAATATCTAGCTAGCTATCAACCAGCAGAGTCTCGCTCTGTTGAATCCTATCTATCTATTAATCGATGGATTGACAGGGTCTTGCTCTGTTGGCCAGGCTGAGTGCAGTGGCACAGTCGTAACTCACTGTAGCTTCAAATGCCTTGGCTTCAAGCAATCCTCCCACCTCGGCCTCCTGACCAGCTGGGACCACAGGCATGTGCCAGAGTGCTATTTAAACACTTTTAAGGAGCCTTTCATGGCCTCCAGAATTAAGTCCCCAAACAGGGCTTTCAAGGGGCTCAGGAGTCTGACCACCCACCCTTCATCTCACACCACTTCCCCAGACCCACTCCACCTCGGTGCCTCTCTCAAGCCTCTGGACCTTTGCTCTTACAGTTTTTGCTGCCTGGAACACCCTCCTTCACCAGGGAGAGGCCTTTGTCAAAGCCAGCCCAGACCTCATCTTTCTGCTTCCGAAGCATTTTATACAGTATTATCCGATTTCGTTATATTGCAGTTTTCTGCTTCCTACTCAGCACATCACCTGGTGCGTGAACTATGAAGGCAAGGACTTGGCTCTCGGGGTCTCCTATGTGTCCTTAGCATTACAGCAGATCCCGGAATGCAGGTGCGCCATGACAAGGCACTTTCTAAAATCCCACGCTCAAGCTCTCCCTCAAAAATGCCCATCTCATCTTCATGTTTACAGCTCAATATACTCGTCATCAATTGGAAACTCTTTCTGTCTCCTCCTTTATACAACTGTTATTTTATTTATTTTTTTGAGATGAAGTCTCGCTCTGTTGCCCAGGCTAGAGTACAGTGGTGCAATCTCAGCTCACTGCAACCCTTGCCTCCCTAGTGCAAGTGATTCTCCTACCTCAGCCTCCAAAGTAGCTGGGACTACAGGCATGTACCACCATACCCGGCTAATTTTTGTATTTTTAGTAGAGACAGGATTTCTTTTTTCTTTTTTTTTTTAAGACGGGGGTCTCACCATGTTGGTCAGGCTGGTCTTGAACTCCCGACCTCTGGTGATCTGCCCACCTTGGCTTCCAAAGTGCTTGGATTACAGGCGTGAGCCACCGCGCCCGGCCAGAGACGGGGTTTCACCATGCTGGCCAGGCTAGTTTCAAACTCCTGACTTTGTGATCTGCCTGTCTCAGCCTCCCAAAGTGCTGAGGATTACAAGCATAAACCACCATGCCCAACTTATTCAACTTTTTTTTTTTTTTTTTGCAATGGAGTTTTGTTCTTGTTGCCCAGGCTGGAGTGTAATGGCGCCATCTTGGCTCATCACAATCTTCACCTCCCGGGTTCAAGCAATTCTCCTGCCTCAGCCTCCCAAGTAGCTGGGATTATAGGCACCTGCCACCATACCCAGCTAATTTTATTTTTGTATTTTTAGTAGAGACGGGGTCTCCATGTTGGTCAGGCTGGTCTCGAACTCCCAACCTCAGGTGATCCACCTGCCTCAGCCTCCTGAAGTGCTGGGATTACAGGCGTGAGCCACTGCGCCTGGCCTTCAAGTGCTACTTTTTTTTTTTTTGAGGCAGAATCTCACTCTATTGTGCAGGCTGGAGTGCAGGGGTGCAAACTCGGCTCACTGCAACCTCTACCTCCCGGGTCCAAGCGATTCTCTTGCCTCAGCCTCCCGAGTAGCTGGGATTACAAGCTCCCAACAGCATGCCCAGCTATTCTTTCTATCGTTAGTGGAGAGGGGGTTTCACCATGTTGCCCAGGCTGGTCTCAAACTCTTGACCTTGTGAGCCACCCACCTCAGCCTTCCAAAGTACTGAGATTACAGGCGTGAGCGCCCAGCCTGCTCAACTACTATCTTATTGTTTTTTTGGTTTTTGAGACAGTCTCGTTCCGTAGCCAGGCTGGAGTGCAGCGGCGCAATCTTGGCTCACTGCATCCTCTGCCTCAGCCTCCCAAGTAGCTGGGACTGCAGGCACGTGCCACCATGCCCAGTTAATTTTTTGTATTTTTAGTAGAGACTAGAGTTTCAACCTGTTGGCCAGGATGGTCTCCATCTCTTGACCTCGTAATCTGCCCACCTCGGCCTCCCAGAGTGCTAGGATTACAGGCATGAGTCACTGCGCCCGGCCTCAACTGCTATTTTAAGTAAACTTTCCCAGTGTATTGTTGTCCCTTTAACAGCAATAGAGTAAGTATTCCAGAAATGGCAGAGAATGGCCACGGTGGTAAACTCAGACTTTAGAACTGGAGGCCAGCTGGGGAAGGCTCTGTCCTGTTAATTAAGAGCTGTATGCCCCTGGGCAAATGACTTCATCTCTCTAAGCCTCAGTTTCTTCAACTGTTAAGATGGGGTGATAACAACTCTCTTCAAAGAGCAGTAAGGAAATTAAAGAGCGTCAGGGAGTGGTTGGGAGGTGGTGACTGCTGGCTCCTTGGTTCGTTCCCAGCCTTCCGCTCTTCTAAGCGGTGCTCCGAGGGCACTGGAATGTGCTCTTCCCATCCCAGGCCACAGATGCTGCAGCCCTGAATCTGCCGTGGACACCGTGCCTAGAATGCTTAAAACCCAGTAATGAACTACATGAGTGCACCTTCCCTCCAAAGCACTCTCCCTTCCCAGCTTCCCTGTGATGGGTTGGGGCCCATACCTGCTGTCACTGAAGGATCCTCCCCGGGTCCTGACCACAGTCTGTCCTTCCTCCTCAGGACCTCTCCACCTGCCCCCACCCCCACTGCCTTTTCCTTTTCCTTGCCACGGCCAGGCTGATCACTGGGCACCTGTATTGCTCATTCTTTCAACCAAGATTGACGTAGTGATTCCACATGCCCCACAGCTGGGGATATGAGAAACAGGACGGACATGGTCCTTGACGAGCTTGTTGAACAAAACCCAAGAAACAATCAAAGTGAGTGTGCACAGATTCGCCGAGTTCCCTCTGCCCCACCTTGTCCTTTAGAGACAAGGTCTCGCTGCCACCCAGGCTGGCGTGCAGTGTTGTGATCACAGGTCACTGCAGCACTCTTCAACTCCTGGACTCAATGACCCGCCTGTCTCAAGCCTCCCGAGCAGCTGGGACGTCAGGGGTACACAGCACGCCTGGCTGTTATTTTTAGACAGGGTCTCACTCTGCTGCCCAGGCTGGAGTGCAGTGGTGTGATTACAGCTCACTATAGCCTCAACTTCCTGGACTCAAGTGATGCTCCCACCTCAGTCTCCTGAGCAGCTGGGACTGTGGGCGTGCCCTACCATGCCCAGCTAACTTTTGTATTTTTTTATAGAGATGGGATTTCGCCATGTTGCCTAGGCTGATCCTGTACTCCTGGGCTCTGCCTCTTAAAGTGCTGGGTTTAGAGGTGTGAGCCACCACACCTGGCCTCTAAAAAAAATGCTTGTAGGGGGAAGGGTCTACATTTCACGGGATCCCATTTCTAATAAAAGTAATAACTAAAAATTGGGTAGTTCTGGCCTGGCACAGGGACTCACACCTGTAATCCCACCACTTTGGGAGGCCGAGGCAGGCAGATCATAAGATCAGGTTCTAGACCAGCCTGACCAATATGGTGAAACTCCAACTCTACTAAAAATACAAAAACTAGCTGGGTGTGGTGGCACATGCCTGTAGTAGTCCCAGCTACTCGGGAGGCTGAGGCAGGAGAATCACTTAAAGCCAGTAGGCAGAGGTTGCAGTGAGCAGAGATTGCATCACTGCACTGCAGCCTGGGCAACAGAGGGAGACTCCATCTCAAAGAAAAAGTTTGTCTGAGGCTGGGCACGGTGGCTCATGCCTGTAATCCCAGCACTTCAGAAGGCCAAGGCAGGTGTATCACCTGAGGTTAGAAGTTCAAGACCAGCCTGGCCAACATGGTGAAAGCCTGTCTCTACTAAAAATAGAAAAAATTAGCCAGGTATGGTGGCGCATGCCTGTAATTGCAGCTACTTGGGAAGTTGAGGCAGAGAATCGCTTGAACCTGTGATGCAGAGGTTGACGTGAGCGAAGATCGTGCCATTGCATTCCAGCTTGGTGACAAGAGCAAAACTGTCTCAAAAAAAAAAAGTTTCTCTGGGCTCATAGAGGTGACTGTAACAAAACTCCAGTGTAATCCAGGACTTGAACAGGATTTCCACCCTGCCCTATGAGGAGCTGCCTCGTTTCTCATTACATCTTGGCTCGGGGACACAGGAATGGCTGGCCCAGCACACTGACACCCAGTCCCTTCATCAAGCCGGGCCCGCCAGGGGCCGCTCGTCAGCGCGCTAACTGATGGGAAAGCCCGCCCCTGTGCTTTCTGCCGAGCTCTGTCGCCTCCTTCAAGACACTCTCCTCGACAGGAAGTCCGACAGCTTCTCCAGCTTTGCTGTCTACCACCAACCTTCTGCACGGAGTCCTGGAAACCCACTAACTCCCAGGCTTGGTACACACGCCAGGCACTATGCTACTGCCAGGGATGGCCCTAAATCAGATCGCCTCTGCTCTCTGGGCAATCACAGGACAGGAAGAAAGGCACACTGTGTCTTAAAAGCAACACCGGAAGCATGGCGTGTGCGAGGCTGGGGCAGCGCAGGCAGGAGAGGAGCCCTCAGTGACAAGGGGTCAGAGAGGAGTCTTAGGAGAGGTGATGTCTCAACCTGATTCGCAAGGATAAAGTCAGTTTCATTAGAAAGGACTATTTCTGTTCCCCAGGTGGGCTCAGGCCCTGCTCACTGCAGGAACTCCCAGCTGCTTCTGGACCCTGGACCCTGCCAGGAATAGTTCAGTTATGATGCCCCCTGGTCCTGCCCAAACCTTTCATTTCCTGGGCTCTGCCAAAGGGAAGAAACACTGAAGGCTCATGAGACTAGAGACACAGGAAGGGAGGAGGCTGAGGCTAAGGAGTCTAGAGACACAGGAAGGGAGGGAGACTGAGGCTCAGGAGTCTAGAGACACGGGAAGGGAGTGAGACTGAGGCTCAGGAGTCTAGAGACACAGGAAGGGAAGGAGGCTGAGGCTCAGGAGTCTAGAGACACAGGAAGGGAGGGAGACTGAGGCTCAGGAGTCTAGAGACACAGGAAGGGAGGGAGACTGAGGCTCAGGAGTCTAGACACAGGAAGGGAGGGAGACTGAGGCTCAGGAGTTAAAGACATATTTGAGTTCCAATCCGTGTTCGATTACAAAGTCCATCACTCCTTACTATTTATTCTTTGGGACTCAGTGGCCTCATTTGTCAACAGTCAATAATAATACTGTCTGCCTCCTAAAAGCATGGTGAGAAATGACTAGGTGGAGCCTCTGCACACACCTGTGCACCAGTCACAGTGAGCTGTTATATGGATATAGGTGCGTGCCTCCCCTAGCAGAGGCTGGCTTCTTCACCGTGCCATCTTTTTGCTGTTGCTGGCAAGGCTGGCCATGAATCCTCAGGTAGGATGGGGTCGAGGAAAGCCCATGGGCCACAGAGCGAGAGAATCGGGCTGAGCCACCTGGGGGGTCCTCTCACTTCTCCTAAGCTCTCCACCCTGCCAGACCCTGCCAACTGCAGCCCAGACCCAGCTTTTCCAACAAGCTCCAGTGTCCTGGAGGTCTCTCTGCCATAGAGCTGCAAGGGAGGGACACCTGGCTACAGGGCCTGCTCGCAGCTCTCTTCATGCTGGCAAGTTTTTAAAGACAGTTTTTTTTTTTTTTTGAGACAGGTTGCCCAGGCTGAAGTGCAGCGGGTCAATCTCAGCTCATCGCAGCATTTAACTCCTGGGCTCAAATGATCTTGCTGCTCAGCTTTCCTGAGTAGCTGTGACTACAGTCACATCTCACTCCACCCAGCTCACTTTCGAATATTTTGTAGAGATAATGTCTAACTGTGTTGCCCAGGCGGGTCTTGAACTCGTGGCCTCAAGGAACACCTCTCCACCCACGGCCCCACCCATCCTCACTGCTCCCACCATGACTCTCACTGCTAATGGATGGCTGCGGAGACTGGCAGTCTCCCTGCAGCTGTGGACCGGGTCAGCCAGCCTGCCGTGGCCTGCCCTCCTACCGCCTTTCCTGCTGCCAGCGCCCCTGCCTCCTCTTCTGGGCAGTGCCCTCGTCGTGACCCCACTGTCTTGCTCCACGCAGCTGGATCGGCTCACTCTTGCCCCCTTTCCTTGGCAAGGCTATTTTGGCTTTGTTGCGCCGCTTCCAGAACCAAGCTTGAGTTCTACCTCCTGTCCTGGCCTGGCGGTGGAGATGTTTCTGCACTGGCTAAATCCCAAAGGCCTGGGCTGTCCTGCCAGCAGCCCCCGCCTCCCTTCTGAGACGCTCTGGCTAGGAGGAAGGAAGGAGCTGCTCCACTGAAGCGAAAACCCTGATGACATGGAAGGCCTCTTCTTTTCTTCAAAGAGATCAGGGTCCTTGCCCCAAACTGGGTCAGGGACATGTTGCCAGAGTTCTTTCTAAGGTTTCGGTGGTTACGTGGCCCCTTCTCAGCTGCTTAGAAAGGTTTTTAGTAAAACTATGGCAGGAAGACATGGATCTAAGAGTAACAATAGCAGTTACCTCCCGTGGTTACTGGGTGCCGGGCACCAGGCTAGGTGTACACAAGCCCGCCTTCAATCCTCGGCCTCATCCACATCTCAAAGATGACAAAATCGAGGCCTAAACACTTTGTCTGAAGTCATAAAGAGCTGTGCTTCCAATTACCAGACTTGCGATCTCTGCATTGATCCTGATGAAATTCTCTACGACCGCTTCATCTTCGCACATAGTACCGGACCTACCTGCAGGCTGGGGCAGGGGTGCTTAATACCAGAAACTGGCTGGGCCAAGCTTTCTGCCTCGCCTGGGGACCAGAAGGTCCTGGGAAGTGGGGGCTGGGGTTTCAGAAGGTCCTGGAAAGTGGGGGCTGGGGTTCCAGAAGGTCCTGGGAAGTGGGGGCTGGGGTTCCAGAAGGTCCTGGGAAGTGGGGGCTGGGGTTTCAGAAGGTCCTGGGAAGTGGGGGCTGGGGTTCCAGAAGGTCCTGGGAAGTGGGGCCTGGGGTTTCAGAAGGTCCTGAGAAGTGGGGGCTGGGGTTTCGGAAGGTCCTGGGAAGTGGGAGCTGGGGTTTCAGAAGGTCCTGGGAAGTGGGGGCTGGGGTTCCAGAAGCTGAAGTGCAGTCCCTCCTAGGTCAGGAAACAGCTGCTGCACCCTCCCCTCTGGCTCCATCTGTAACCAGCCCCCACACCTCTCTGGCCCTTGCTGGCACTGGCTTTCCTCCTGTGCTCTCTGAGGACAGCTGAGACGGCTCCCAGAGTCAGTGCCTCATGAAGTGGGCAGGAGGTGGCACTCTGGAGAGGGGACGGCTAGACCTCTTCCTGCCCCCAACACTTCTATTCCATCCTGCGACAGCTCCCATCCAGTCAGCCCACTTCCTAGAGCTTCTGGCCCCAACTTTCTCCTCACCTGGTGTCGTAGTTGCTGGAGTTCCGATCAAACTTGTAGGTGGGCGGGAAGAGCAGGCGGCCCTCCTGGAACTCCCGGAGCAGCGGGTCATGTTTCTTGGCAATGCTGAGCTGCAGGCAAAGCCACAGGCCCCGTCTCCCAGCAGTCTCGGGCCCACGCCCAGCACCACACTCCATCCAAGGAATCAGCACATCCCGTCACAGATGGGGCAAGATTCACGCCTGCCACTCCACTTCTTTACTGCCTGGTGGTCACTCAGCAGCCCACCCCCACCAGAAAGAAGGTGGGTCCTTTCAGAAATGTTCCCAAGGCCCAGGGGAGGCGGCTGCTGCCATTTCCCCAGTCCTTAGGCTGAGGGACCAGACTTTGAACTCCATCTCTGGAGGAGGTCACTAGCAGACATGCGTCAGAGGGGAGCTGGGGCAGCCAGGGTCCTCCAAAGGGGTAGCTCACCCTCCAGGAAGGAAACAAGGCTAGGGATGGAAAAGACAACAGGGCTGCGACGGGCTGATGCACGTGCCGAGCCAAGGCGCGCAAAGCCTGGTGCAAAGCCCTTCTGCTTCCCTATTCTTCTTTCTTAAAGAATACATTTCATGTCTGTATCTGGCCCCCCATGCTAGAGCACACCCGGGGCTGTTACCCTGGATCTTCCATGGGAAGCTCAGGCACTGGCAGGCGTGGCTGCCTCACCCCTAGATGCCAGATCCTGCTAGACACCCTCCCCCAGCAGACCTGGGCAAAGGAGAACAGCGGCGAGGGTATCTAGCAACACTGCACATCTCACATGGGCCTCCACCGTGCGCTCAGACCACCCCTGGGGACCCTCCCTCACTCGATACCTGATCCTTCTCCCACAGGTCACTGTAGCACCGATTTTTAATGGATTCCCGGACAAAGTGCAACCCAAAATCCTCGATGCGAAAGTTCATGTCTCCAAACCAGATAATGAGGCTTCAGAAAAAAGGAGGGCAGCCTGAGGATTTGTGATGAGGTCAGAGAAGGGAAACCGCTGGGTGGCTGGGCCTGCTCCACCCGAGGGCTGCCAGGGCAGAGAAAGCCCAAGGGGCAGGGGAGATGCCAGATACCAGGGCACACATGGGTCTGCTGGAACTGTGCTCATGGCTTCCAAACCACTGTTCAAACCGAAGACACCCACCAAAGAGCCTGCTCTGGCAAACACAGAGCAAGCTGCGGCCCTTCCTTCCTCAACTGGTCATGAGGAAAGGCTGAGGAGCCCTCCTGGAGACCTCAGGAACCACAAGGTCCTTGGTCTGTTCCAAAGCATTCAGGGTTTCTAGGCAGGACAGAGGGGCTGGAGGAAGGAGACCCCAGGCAGGCAAAGCAAGGGCAGACAGCAGACGGGGCATGAGGGAAGGGGCACGGAGAGGGTGGGAGCCAGACCACTGACTGCTGGGCAGAGGATGCTGGCTTGGGTCAGCACAGGGCAGAGGGCAGGGTAACAGTGTGCAGATCCAGGCTCACTCATGGTCCAGGATGTTGGGGATCTCTTGTCCCTCAAAGTTCTGCATCTCCAGGATCCAGTCGAAGTGCTCCAGCCGCTGGTAATTGTTGGAAATGTGGGGAGGCAGGTGGCAGTTGATGACGCTGACGTAGTAGCCGTAAAGCTTCAGGCAGATGTTGACTCCTCCTTTGTTCCCCTGGAAGACAGGGACACAGAAGAGCGGCTGGACACGCCCGTCTTTTCACATCCTGGGCTTGAGGGCGACACTCTCACCTCCCGCAGGGTCTCCCAGGGACAGAAACAAAGCTCCCCACAGTCTCTCCATGCACAGAGCCCAGATCACCTGGCCTGGGCCTCAGGGGCAGCAAGGCCACTCTCATGCACAAGAACAGATATGCAGGGCACTGGGCCAGACAGAGTAGCGAGATTCCTTCTCCCTCCTTTTTCTTTTGTGCAGCTCCACAGTTCCCAGCGCTTCCCAGCTCACTACTCGGACAATAGCTCAGTCCTTACCCAGTACCCAAACAGGCCGGTGGGGGTGGATTTAGTAGAGAGAATCTGGAGATAGGGCAAATGCTGATACTTGGCAAAGACCAGTAAGAGGATCCCCTGCATACGAACGTAGGAGACCTGCAGGAGAGAGAGGGCAAAGGTCGCTCATTAAACCGAACAGGCCAAGAGCACCCCTTCCAAGCCCTGTGCTAGGGACCCTAGAGAGCCCTCAGCTACAGGCAGTGTCCTGCCCAGGGTCTATGATATCCCAGTTTCAATCACAGAGTTTCAAGCCTTTCTATTCTTCTCCTGAGCTGCCAAATGATACACTCTGGAAACTGAGGTTTTAGATGCTGCTCCTAGGCCTGGGGTTGGTGGGAAGAGAAGAGAAGGCTGCCAGGGCACCCTGCCTGCAGGAGAGCGCCCCTGCCCCAGGGATGTCTAGGCCCCTCTCAGCAATGCTACCCTGAGATCCTCTGGGCAGTCTGAGGCTGCAACCCTGGCTGGCTGGGACCTCAAAGAGGAACGTGAATGTAAGAGGATAGTGGCCAACGGTACCGGCTTTGAAGTTAGATCTGGGTTCAAACCCTGGTGCTGATTCTTAGTATTTGACATTGAGGAAGTTTCTCAGTGTATTTTCTCATTGATAAAGCAGGAATCTCTCATAGATGCTATGGGGATTATCTGACAGCTATTATTTTTGGTTTAAGCAATCTTTTTTTTTTTTTGAGATGGAGTCTTGCTGTCACCCAGGCTGGAGCACAATGGCACAATTTTGGCTCACTGCAATACCTGCCTCCAGGGTTCAGGTGATTCTGTCTCAGACTCCCAAGTAGCTGGGATTACAGGCGCCTGCCACCAGGTCCAGCTAATTTTTGTATTTTTAGTAGAGACAGGGTTTCACCATGTTGGCCAGGCTGGTCTTTAACTCCTGATCTCAGGTGATCCACCTACCTCAGCCTCCCAAAGTACTGGCATTACAGGCGTGAGCCACCACGCCCGGCCTGCATTCTTAAAAGTAAAGGAAGGAATATGAGAGGTTTCCAGGGTGCCAGAAATGCTCTTTATTCCCTTCCCCTTGGAAACGTTCTTTATCCATCTTCTGCCCCTCTCCTTCCCTTTTTATTTAGAGACAGGATTTCGCTCTACCAGGCTGGAGTGCAGTGGTGCAATCATGGCTCACTGTAGTCTTGACATCCTGGGCTGAAGCAATCCTCCCACTTCAGCCTCCTGAGTAGCTGGGACCACAGATGTGCACCACCATGCCCTGATATGTTTGTTTTGTATAAACAGGGTCTTGCCATGTTGCCCAGGGTGGTCTTGAACTCCTAGGCTCAAGCAATCTGCTTGCTTCTGTAATGCCAAAGTAAGTGTTGGGATTACAGACATGAGCCACCTCACACCGCCTGCTCTTTTTTTTTAATTATTTAATCCTGAGGTGATTCTGAACGCACCGCCTGCTCTTTATCTAGATGTGGCTGATGGTAACAAGGGTACGTATGTATATATAAAAATCCATCAAGGTGTACACTGAATTTCTGCACACTTTTCTGTGTACATTACAGGTCAGTGAAAAACAATTAGGAAAATGTTCCCCCCAAACCCCAAAACTATAGACTGTGTGCAGCTGGAGGTCCATACAGGCAATACCCAGAGAATGCCAGTGAGTAAGGACACATGCTCACAGGCTGTGGAGAGCAATCAGCTCAAGCGCCTCCTCTCTCATTACTCCTCCTGCTATCCCGTAAGGAGGCACCGCCCATTTTGCAGAGGAGGGACTAAGACTCCAGGGAGGCTAAGGAACTGGTAGAGCGACTGTACTGCAGAACAACATCATGGACTAGGAGCCCTACTCTCTGCCGCCGCAAAAGGTGGGGTGGGAATGGGCCGCAGCCAGTAACTCCTCTTTCAGGTT
Organism: Cheracebus regulus; assembly: GCA_963574635.1. NCBI lineage: Eukaryota > Metazoa > Chordata > Mammalia > Primates > Pitheciidae > Cheracebus > Cheracebus regulus. The sequence goes on from CAUYQU010001034.1 coordinate 38,073, forward strand.
CAGGCTGTCTACACCCAGCATCCAAGTAGCTGCTTCCGGAGAATGAAGTGTGGAGGCCAAGGAGGAAATCCCCGGGTGGGGAGCGTGTACTGGGGCCTTCCAGGAATTATGAAACTTGATCCCTGCAGGCCACGAGCCCTAGCACAGCGGAGGAGTCAAAACAGGGGCACCTCAAACCCAGCACCGGGCAAGGGAGGCATCAGAACTTCCGGATGGGCAGGCGTTGCTGCAGATGTGTCCTCAAACCTCCCCCACCTCAGTCTTCTCTCTCCCACCCCCAAGCATGATGACAGCAGGAGTGGAGGACGGGCTGGACAGTGAGGCGCTGACTCCCGGGGTCAGGACTGAAGTAACGGGACTGATAAAGCCTCAGGAAAAGTTTCAGGCTTAATCCCCACCCACAAGGCAGCTGTAGGCCACTGGGTTCCACCGCAAAGACACTGGCTCACTTTGTGGAGGAGCAGCAGGGATATGGGGTGGGGAGGGCGCGCTGGGGCAGGACGGAGTTAGACGGGGAGAAAGGGTGGGGCTGTGGGAAAAGCAGCAGAGTTCCAGGGCAGGTTCTAGTTGGAGGAAATGGAGGAGGAGGAGCAGAGGACGGACTAGCAGGAGGGGGCTGGGGGCTGCGGAGCCATCCTAGGGGTCAGCCCTTCTCAGTGGATAAGGCTTAAGCGGAGCTCACCCCTCCACCCACATTCTTGGCTGGGGGAAAAAGGGCACCCGTTTTGGGTGCCAGGCCCTCAGGCTGGCCTCCCAATCTCAGTAGGCCACATGGGTAGAAAGGGCTATGTCCCTGCCACAAGCTGAGCGAATTTCCTTGGCTCAATTCCATCCTACCAATCCCTTGCCAGTCAGCCGAGAAGCAAGGAGGCCTGCAGTCCTGGAGTGGCTGATGAGAGAAGGGGTTCTGTCTTCTGGAAGGATCTAGCTCCCTGTCTACAGAAGGAGGCCTCTGGGTTTCATCTGGAGGGGACCAAGGACCCAGGCTGGCATTTTCTGTCCTCAGCAGAAGTTCCAAACCTTGGATTTTTTACTCCTCATTCTGTCCCCTCCAAAGGACACACAGCTCTTCCTCCAGTACCCTCAGGCGAACAAGGCTGGCAGAGTTCGTTCTGAAGAACAAGAGGCATCCAGGAAAGGGGGAGAGGGAGTTCTGGCATTTCTAAGCAGCTGTACACCAGGTGCTATGAAGGGGAGTGTGTTTCCGCCCTCAGGTGTGCGGGGCAGAACCCAGGGGAAGACCCAGCAGCTCAGAGCCTTCCTGTGGACTCTCCTGCGGGCTAGAGGCCCCAGAGTATGCCCGCCACACCTGACTCCCCTCTCCTAACCTCAGGAGCCCCAGAATTTGAGATGCACGTTTCGTATGACCTGAGGATACTGTATGACACCAGCACGTTAGCCATGTTTTGACTTGTCAGGTTGTTTTTTTTTTTTTTTTTTTTTTTTTGTGAAAGAGTCGCACGCGTGTTGCCCAGGGTGGAGTGCAGTGGCGCGATCTCTGCTCACTGCAACCTCCGCCTCTTGGGTTCAAGAGATTCTCCTGCCTCAGCCTCTTGAGCAGCTGGGATTACAAGTGCCCATCACCACGCCCGGCTAAGTTTTGTATTTTTAGTAGAGACAGGGTTTCATTATGTTGGCCAGGGTTGACTCGAACTCCCGACCTCAGGTGATCCACCTGCCTCAGCTTCCCAAAGTGCCAGGATTACAGGCGAGAGCCACCGCGCCTGGCCAAGACCAGTCAGTCTTGGAGTTCACCAGCACAGCAACAAAGTATTAGCAGTGAAGAACTCGGGTTATGAAGTCTGAAAGACCTGGATCCAAATCCAAGATAGCCCAAGTGACTTCTGAGCCATGGCTCTGTCTGTAAAGTACCTCTATTTCAACAGACTTGTTGAGGTTTTAGAGGAACATATATAAAGAGCTGCTTATGATGTTTAACACCAAGGAAGCACCTGATAAATGATGGCCATCATTATTACACTCAGAGGCTTCAGGACTGGCATTTGAAGAGAGACTGGTGGCTGGGGCAGGGGCCAGCACTGAAGTGTTGACAAGCCCTGCTGCAGCTCCCCTCAGCATCTACCCAAGCCGAAAAATATCCAGGTGTTAACCTAACCCCTGGAGACTCAGCTCAGCTCTAGCTACTTCAGAAAGGCACAAGGCAGGCAGGAGCCCCAGGGATGCAGGTGTAAGCGAGGTTTAGCCCTTTAAACAAATGGGAAACAGCAGGAAAGGCTGAGTAGAAGTAAGAGGAACACATCAGACCAAACAAATGGGGGTCAGTGGAGAGGGGAAAACACAGCTCTCAATTGCCCATGAACTGCCAGTTACCTTGACGAAGCTCAGAGGGGAAAGCGTATCCATGAGGAAACTGCTCCATGAGTCATTAAAGGCAGCATCGGAAAGGAGGCTTATGATCCCAGAGTTCAATTCCTGCAAACTGATCATGCCAGCTCAGAGGCTTGTCCCCGGCCTCCAGGGTGCTTCCCCTGCCACAGATATTTCATCCTGTCTTCACGGACTTCCAAGTCCTGCGTTGTGATGACCATGAGGTCCCCTCCCCTGCCTGCTGATCGCCCGCCCCTTGTTGCTGACCCAGGACAAGAGACATGGGATGGGCCCAAAGCAGGCTGAAGGCTCCCAGCCCTCAGACTCCAGAGTGGAGGAGGGCAGGCTATAGTGCTTCCTTCCCCACAGGGAAACTTGGGACTGGTCAGGGATGGGTGAAGGAGCCTGCAGATACCTACCCAATGATATATATGTCAAGATTCGCGTTCTGGTTGTTCAGCTGAAGCAGGTCACTGAGATCTAGAGGGGGTGCTGCCGAGGCCACATTCCAAGTCACGACATGGATGCTGTGGAAGGGATGCAGGGGGAAGTCATGCAGGAAGGAAGATAAGATAGGGCACTGGGTGGGCCGGGCGCGGTGGCTCAAGCCTGTCATCCCAGCACTTCAGGAGGCCGAGGTGGGCAGATCACAAGGTCAGGAGTTCAAGACCAACCTCGCCAACATGGTGAAACCCCATCTCTACTAAAAATACAAAAATTAGCTGGGTATGGTGGCGGGCTCCTGTAATCCCAGCTACTTGGGGGAGACTGAGGTAGAATTGCTTGAACCTGGGAGGCGGAGGTTGCAGTGAGCCAAGATCATGCCACTGCACTCCAGCCTGGGCAACAGAGAGACTCTGTCTCAAAAAAAAAAAAACAAAGATAGTGCACAGACGGGGTCTAGGCCTGCTCAGGTCACCACAATCCTCCGCACTCGTGATGGGAAATGTGGGTTTCTGCACTGGTGGAGGAAACGGGGATACTGAACGATCGGCTATCTGCCCTCACCTCTGTCCACTGAAGCACGAAACCGCACCACGCACTGGCTCTTCCACGCACGCACACAGCTGCAAACAGAGGTGCCAAAGAGGGCCCAGGACTTCCGGTCAGGCAAGGGAGGGCCAGGGCTGAATGGATTAACTCCATCATCTCCTCCAGCCACCCACGCACAACTTTGATCATCTATGGCTCAGTCAGCAACTTCCCACGCTACTTCTCACCCCAAGTGTTCCTAAGACCACCAGGAAGATCCTGGGGGCTCACATTTTACCTTGTGCTATAGGCCTCAGCACCACAAGGGCAGATGAATTTAAAACATAAAAGAGATGGCCGGGCGCGGTGGCTCATGCCTGTAATCCCAGCACTTTGGGAGGCCAAGGTGGGTGGATCACCTGAGGTCAGGAGTTCAAGACCAGTCTGGCCATCATGGTGAAACCCCATCTTAAAAAAATAAAATAAAATAAAACATAGAAGAGATATAACAACACCATATTGCCTTCCTCTCTCCTCCCTAGCAAATCCCTGGAGCAAACCAATTTTGCCAAGCACTTCAGTGAGCCTAAGAAGAAGCTTCTTTTTTTTTTTTTGAGATGAAGTCTCATTCTGTTGCCCAGGCTGGAGTTCAGTGGCGTGATCTGGGCTCACTGCAGCCTCCACCTCCCGGGTTCCAGCGATTCTCCTGCCTCAGCCTCCCAAGGACCTGGGATTACAGGCGTGTGCCACCACACTTGTCTCATTTTGTATTTTTAGTAAAGACGGGGTTTCACCATGTTGGCCAGGCTGGTCTCAAACTCCTGACCTCAAGTGATCTGCCCACCTCAGCCTCCCAAAATGCTGGGATTACAGGCCTGAGTCATGACGCTGGGCCAAGGAGAAGTTTCTAGGTAACAGGTTTCTCTGCATATGTCTTAAGAGTCTATACTCTATGGCTGTGTAGTATTGCAAGAAAAAAGAAAAAAAGAGTACTCTCTCTAGGGAAAAGTCATTACTTGGATAGCATTTTCATCTCAGCATACAAGTCTTAGGGAGGCAAGAGATTTCCTAGGTGATCAGGGGCCTCAATGACACTGGGCCCACTCAGAAGCTCAGAGGAAGGAGAGACCAGAAGAGGCCAACAGATGTCTTTAGTGGAATACTGACAGCAGCCCTACAAGCAGTGTCAGACTGTGCAGAGCACAGAGCAGGCAGGAGCTGCAGCCCCTGCAGAGACCAGCGACAGCTGGCATGAGTCCTAGGCCCATGGTGAGGAGGAGGACCTGCGGCAGCTGGGGATCCAAATGGGGGTGGTGGTAGGGGTAACAGAGGACTGGGAGAAAAGGGAAAATGAGGCCGAACATCTCTTCTCCAACAGACCCTGCTCTTAGAGGTCGACGTTCTCCAAAGCACTTCAAGAAATTCTTGGCCAGTTTAAAACAACTTCCTGTCCCTCCCTATTAGCATAAACAACACCATACAGAAACCACCTTCCCAGGCACTCGGCCTGAGATTAAGTGCTTCATTTATCTACGATCTCCCCCTGCGGTCCGACAGAGGCTTAAGGAACAAAGGCCTTTTCTCAAAGACTTATTTTCCCAGACTTGCTCTAAGTGGATGGAGAGCACAAGTCCAGATTTCTTGTTCCCACTCTCAGATCCGACGATTAGCAGCAAATCCGTGCATCGTGACTTAGACTAAGTAGGCGATTAGCGCTGTTCCCCGTGAAAGAGCAGGCAAGAGACCAGGCTAAGTCACTTCACTAAAAGATCTTATCTCAATCTGATTGCGGATTTCCGGGGGTCACCGTGGAATCAGGCAGAACTCATGATGTATGTGCTGATGAAAAGTAGGAACGCCGGGCGTGGTGGCTCACGCCTGTAATTCCAGCACGTTCGGAGGCTAAGGCGGGCGGATCACCTGAGGTCAGGAGTTCGAGACCAGCCTGACCAACGTGGAGAAACCCTGTCTCTACCAAAACCACAAAATTAGCCGGGTGTGGTGGCGCGCGCCTGTAATCCAGCTACTAGGGAGGCTGAGGCAGAAGATTCGCTTGAACCCGGGAGGCGGAAGTTGCGGCGAGCCGAGATCGCGCCAGTGCACTCCAGCCTGGGCAACAGAGTAAATCTCCATCTAAAAAAAAAAAAAAAAAAAAAGGAAAGTAGGAACGAGATTCCTAACCTAGAGCTGAAGGGTGACGGCCTCGTTATGTCTCTAACCTGACAATCCCAACACGGCTGTCCTCTCCAGAAAGCAACTGCGACACCCGATCGCGCCCCAGTGGGAACGAGCTTGGCGGCCTCGGCTTACGGGGGCGCGAGGCTCGGGCCCAACACAGCCCACCCGGCACAGGCCTGGGACAATGTGAGGGCGCCCCTGAACCCAAGGCAGTCCTAGAGGTCTGCAGCCTTGTCTCCCCGGTCGCGCCCACCAGCAGCCTGCAGCCCGCAGCCCGCAGCCCGAGGGGGTCGGCGGCCGCCATCGCCCGAGCAGGCCGCCCCGCCGCCAGCGCCTCCTCACCCGAGCCTCCTGCCTTTCGGCCCGCTCGGCTTCCAAGAGCTCATGGCCGCCGTCGTCCCGCGCGGTGGTTCGGCAGGCTCGCGTCTGGCGGCCAGAGCAGCCCCGCGGCCGGCCGGTCTCACGCGCCCCGCTGTCGCGGACTGTTTTGCTTCCGGACTCCGACCGTCAGCCCCGGCTTCCGTCAGAGACCCGCCGTGGGCGCACCGCGGGCTCTGGGTGGTGCGGCTCGCGGGAGGAGGCGGGACTCTCCCACAAGCGCGAAGCTGCGAGAGGCTGAGCGAAGACGGCTTCGGGGACGTCAGGGAGGCGTGTCTGGCCCGTCATCAGCGCACAACGCCACACAGCCCCAGTCGGCCCGGGTGCGCGGCCTCCACTAGACCCGGCCCAGCCCGCGCCCGCCGCTCGCCGCCTGCGACTCCCAGCGTACCCCGCGCCAGGGGCCGTCTTCCGGCGGAAGTTGCCGCTCCGTCGCGGCTGCCTCTGCCAGGCTCGTGGGGGATCCAAGAGCCCGGTCCTTGTACTGTCTTCGCCCCGGCTCACCGCCGTCCAGAGACCCAGGGTGCAAACGAGGGCCGGGGGTGGGGACACGCAGCCTAGCCACCATCCTGCCTGGAGCCCGGCCTCCCGTCCCCCCAGCTGCGGGTGATCTCCCCATTCCCGTGGCGCCCATGCCGCTCCTGGAGCGTCTCCATTCTCCACTTCCACTTTCAGGCGGCTTTCGCCCTCCTAACTGATGGGGTTATTGCACGTGGGACGTTTGGGGCTTCCTAGACTCCTCGAAAATTAGCCATCAATAAACGAAAAGGCTGGGCGCGGTGGTACGCGCCTGTAATCCCAGCTACTCCGGAGACTGAGGCGGGAGAATCGCTTGAACCCGGGAGGCGGAGGTCGCAGTGAGCCGAGATCGCGCCACTGCACTCCAGCCTGGGCGACAGAGCGCGACTCCGTCCCCCCGCCCCCCCAAATTAACTCACTGCTTCCATATGGTCTGTATTCAATACCAAACGTGAAATGGTTACTTTGCTAAAGATTCACTGTTATTTCCTTTAAGTCATTGTTCTTAATCAGTTTTTTGGGGGAGGGGTGCGGTTATTTATGGGATTCCTTTGACAGCACTTCCCTGAAAAAAATGCACACACAATTTTACAAACAAGCTTCCTGAGGTTCATGCACCAGGGAGCCAGGTTAAGATTTTTTTTTTTTTTTTTTTGAGATGGGAGTCTTGCTCTGTTGCCCAGCCTGGAGTGCAGTGGTGCAATCTCAGCTCACTGCAACCTCTGCCTCCTGGGTTCAAGCAATTCTACTGCCTCAGTATGGGAGCCCGCCACCAGGCCCAGCTAATCTTTTTGTATTTTTAGTAGAGAAAGTTTCACCATGTTGGCCAGGCTGGTGTCGAACTCCTGACCTCAGGTGATCTAGCTTCTCAAAGTGCTGGGATTACAGGCATGAACTACTGGGCTTGGCCAAGAACTACTTTACTTTTTTGAGACAGAGTCTCGCTCTGTCACCCCGGCTGGAGTGCAATGGCACAATCTCGGCTCACTGCAACCTCCACCTCCGGGGTTCAAGCAATTCCCCTTCACCAGCCTCCGGAGTAGCTGGGACTACAGGAGTTCGCCACCACGCCCGGCTAATTTTTTGTATTTTAGTAGAGACGGGGTTTCACCATGTTGGTCAGGATGGTATTGATCTCCTGACCTTGTGATCCACCTGCCTCAGCCTCCCAAAGTGCTGGGATTACAGGCGTGAGCTACCATGCCTGGCCAAGAACTACTTGAATTTTTTGCTTGCTTGGTATGGTGGATAAAGAGGAAGATGTGAAGAGGGGAGACAAAAGCAAAAGGAAATACTGTCAGTAGGAAATGGCCATATTACAACTCAGATGTGCAATGTTTCTGTAAGTAAATTGACAAGGGACTATTACAATTTGCAGAAATCCATGTGCAGAAATTTTCAGATACATCTTTGTGCCTCTTCCTCATCCTGCCTGGTAAAATGGGGGATATCAGTGCAAGTTTGAGGAGATCTACAGTTGGAAAATGGACATATGGACATCACCAAACTGGACTCCAGAAAGCTCTGTCTAGGATTTTATTAGACTGCTTTTTTCTCAATATACCTGTGTTGGAAGATTGAGACAAAAAGGCACAAACTCACATTAAATAAACAAGATAATCTAATCAATTCTACAAAGTGTAGTTTGTAAAAGAAGTAGCACTAGGAACCAACCAAAATAAGTCAGGGAGTCCCAGCGGGGACTGTAGGAGAACTCGGGAAGATACACATGCCCACGGTACTGACCCTATCCCGGACCTCTCTCCAGGAGAAGGGCAGAGCCCAGCACTCCTCCTCCCCATCCCGGCACTGCTGCTCTGCTAGGACTGTGACCCTGGGATGCTCATGGAAGCAGCTGGTCTGCAGGGGCATGGCACCCGCTCATGTGCTCCCCTTGGAGTTGAGCCTTTCTCCTAAGTCCTTTGAGTGCTGGTCAGTTGGGGGTGGGCAAGGAGGAAGTGGGGTGCTTAAAAGCAGCCAGCACTGTTGCCCAGCAGCAGCACCATCCATGGGGATGGAACAGACCAGGGACACCCCTCCTCTTATGTTTATGTGGGCTGGAGTTCCAGATCCAGGCTGACAGCTCATCATGGATGCTTTTAAACTGGGGCAACAGGTGGAGGTGGGAGGAGCCCTCATTAGGGTTAAAGTGATATGTGTGGGTCTCAAAGAGCCGAAGAAGGATATTAACAGCTGCTGACCTCAAACCACGTAACAACTGTCTGCCTAGAACGCCACAGTTTCTCTTTCAAGAAACCCCATCTGGACTTCCCATCTGGACTTCCCCTATTTGATGAATGAAGGGAAATCTTTAAGCACAAATATAATTAAGAGCTAATACAGAGCTTATAGGAAAACATTTACATTTTTCTCCAGTAGGATTGCCTCTTCTCTAACTTTCCAAGTCAGATAAATGCTACCAGCAGTTGAGATGCTATCCAGATGCATTACTGAAGTCCCCTAAAGGTGAGGAGACTCACGCAGAGGAAGGCGCCTGTAACAAGACATCTGGTTCCAAAGGACCTCAATGAAGGTCAGAGCTAACCATGCTGGGGGTCTGAGTCTGTCCACCCTTGCCCCCGGAGGGCCACAGGGAAGCATCCATCAGGACATCGTAGGTGCAGTCTTGTGAGACACTCCCTTATTGCACTTAGAAATGAGTAAGGCAAACAAACTGACAAAGACATAAGGATACATCATCCTACCCCACTTCTTGCTTCTGGGACAAAGATTTGGTCTCTCATTAGCAGATGCACCCAGGCTAGTGTGGGCTTGGATCACGGCACACTTAGGCCAACATGCTTCACAAGGTTTGGGGAATGTCAGGTGACACTACCACTATCTCAGATTCTCCCAGTAAGAGGCATACTCAGGCCCTGCCAAGTTGTAGGGAACTGTGAACACACAGCAGCGTCTATGCCGCTGGAGCCTGGACTTCCTCACCTGCCTGCTTTGGTAGAGTTCTGTACTATGACTACTACGTGCTTTTGATTTTCCAGGACAGAACTCAGCATGGGAGTAGGACGAGCTAAGTTCTTGATCCCCAGATTCCTTTCTGGCAACTGGAGACAGGGAAGGATGTTCTGGAAAAAAGCTTTTTGCATGCTCATATTGTGCAACATGAAAGACCAGGACTCTTGTGTCCTGACCAGCCTCAAAGACAGAGGACAGGGACCTAAGAAAGCACAGAGAAAAGAGGATTATTGCTGAGTGGGAGCACCAGCCCAAAAGGGAAGAGGAGGAGCATGGACTTACAGAGCTCCTCGGGGTCAGGCAGTTGGCATTTAGAGGGTGACTCAATTCTAGCGGCCACATGGGACAGTTCCCTCCAGGTGGAGAGCTGACTGGGGCGACTTTGTAGGCTCTGCAGAGATTCAGAGTGGGCAACAGGAGGGCCAAGAAGCCACACGTGTTCTAAGAGAGCAATAACTAAAGATTCAGTGACTGGGGCAGGTTATCTGCATTTGTTAAATTTTCTTAAACAGACCGGCTGAACCTTGCGTACCTCCATGTGCTGGAGTGCACTAAGGAAGGGTTACTGGGAGCAGAAGTCAGAGTTACAAAAGCACATGGCTGTTCTGTGGAAGTGGGGAAAACAATGGATCTCTAGCTCATCCCCTCTCCCCACATGAGCACTCAAAATTGCAAATATCTGCCCAGGAAGCAAATACCTCAGTTTATCCCAAGGCTGAGAACAAATGAACTTAAATCATTTAAATCACCATATCACAAAAGGCAGCTATCTGAAAGACTGAAAATGTCACTTGGAAATAAAGGTCGGGGGCACACACAGAAATGGGTCAGAACACAATGGAGAGATGGAGGAGCTGTAAATACAGTAGCCTTCACACCACGTATCTGGGAGGAGCAGGCTCCTGCACTCGCGGGCTCCGTAATACCAGAAGGTCTATCTGTTCACAATGTTAAAGGGCATCTAGAATTAGCTACAGGAAGGGGCTGGAAGTTGCCTGGAGAATGGGCACAGAACGGCTTCGTCTGAAGCTGGCCTGTCACGTGGGAGGGTGGAGCTGCTGGGCCTTCCTGTTGACCACTGTCTTGCAAAACTAGAAGAAAATAAAATGATTAAGGAAGCAACAAGCACAAACGGACACAACTGTAAATCATCCTCAACGGGAGTTTCTAGAGGAGGAAAGATGCTGGCCGGTGGGCGGGGAAGGGAGTCAGGGAGAGAGCACTAAGGCTGAGCAGTGACTGAGAAGCTGCGTCACACACCACCCAGTCCTACCCTCCTGCCCCCCATAAGCTGCTTTAAGAACACGGGCCAGGGAGAGTGAGCCGAGCCTGGCATCATGGCTGGTGAAACCCTGGGCCTGCTTACCCGCTAGTGTTAGAGGCCAGTTTTTATTTGCGAAAATAATTTTCTCTCAGAGCCTAATTGGGAGCAGAGCCAGGTTTCAGTGATTAAGACTGCTTTGAGCTGCTGGAATCCCATGAGTGGGGAGGTATACAGGGCACTGGGGAATCAGCACCAAGAGCTAACGGAGGAAGGAAGGGGCTTGGGGAAGAGTGACAACATGGAACAAGTGACCACCAGTCTGGGCCCGTGACCTGGACAGAAGCACCCTCCCAGCACCTGAAAGATGCCACCTCTGACGAGGGCAGCTTAGTATGGGATCAGGGGGTACAAACAGGAAGGAAATGCAGCACCTGACACAACAGTGGATGCTGACCACAGCTCTCTGGCCAGCAAGTTTTCCAAGGAGGAAGGACAGGTCATGCCAGCATTTGGGAGCTAGGAACTGGCGGTGGCATGGGAGGGCCAGGGAGTGCCCAGCATGGCAGCTTCCACTTGAGATGGATCAAGTTGCCAGAGGGAAGAATGATTAGCAGCAGATGAACCTGGCTTCTGTACCCCCCACCCCCACCCCCACTTCCCACCACCCTCTCTGTCCATGTCTCTGAGTGGTTCTTTGGAAAACGTCCCTGAAGTGTCCCAATAGCCATCATCTCTTTTAGAGGAAGCTGAGAGCTGTTTGGTGGGGCAGACATCATTACTAGAACGGAAGGAGGAGGAAAAGGTTTTCTGGCTCCACAGTGAGCTGCTGAGGCCTTGAAAACCCAAACTGATTTTATGGGTCTGTGACACACAGTGAGAAATTTGGTACATACAGTGCAGAGGGGGAAGGGTGGCTTTAGTCATCTGCTGTCATTCCTTTCACCGGGTCCTTTTGTCTCATCTGAAACAGAAAAAGGAAAAATGGAAGGCTCCTGCTGCTGATGGAATTCCACCAAAAATACATCCCTCCTTCTCAATCCTGCCAATAGGTAGGCTGGGGCATTTTTTGTGTACAAAGCAAAACACTGGAAGGACAGAATTCTGCATATATGCTCCAAGTCATCCATCTACAGCTCTGTGCCACTGGCCTCACCAGCCATGATTCCTATTTCTCTTCCTTGCGTCATGGTGTTTGGGTCAGTTCATAAGCACTTCTCTCTTTTTTTGGTAGAGAGGTGTGGGGTTGGGGTCAGGTCTTCCTATGTTGACCAGGCTGGTCTGGACTCCTGGCCTCCTGAGATCCTCTGCCTCAACCTCCCAAAGTGCTGGGATCACAGCACAGGTGTCAGCCACCACACCTGGCCCCTCTGTTTCATTCATTTATTGATTCAACAAATATTTATGAAACATCTTTTTTTTTTTTTTGAGACAGACTTTTGCTCTGTTGCCCAGGCTGGGGTACAGTGGTGCGATCTCGGCTCACAGCAACCTCCGCCTCCCAGGTTCAAGCGATTCTCCTGCCTCAGCCTCCAGAGTAGCTGGGATTACAGGCGTGCACCACCACGGACGGCTAATTTTTGTATTTTTAGTCGAGACAGAGTTTTGCTACATTGCCCAGGCTGGTCTTGAACTCCTGACCTCAAGTTATCCACCTGCCTGGGCCTCCCAAAGTGCTTGGATTACAGGTGTGAGCCACAGCACCTGGTCTCAATGAAGCATCTCTTTAGTTCTAGGAACTTCTTCAGGGCTGGAGATATTTAGCTGTGAACTAAAACGGACCGATTCTCTCCTCAAGAAGCTTATATTCTGGGGCAGGGTGGGCAGAGAACAAACACATGAATGTATGTCAGGTGGGACTAAGGGCTGCTCAGATAGAGAAAGACTGTGGGTAAGTGCTATTTTAGGTAGTAATGGAAGCTTGTGTGAGGTTTGAGAGGAAACCTGAAGAAATGAGGGAGAAAATCCTGTGGTGCTCTGGGTTAGGAGCGTTCCTGGCAGTGGAACACGCAATCCCAGCACTTTGGGAGACTGATGCAGGCAGATCATGAGATCAAGAGGTCGAGACCACCCTGGCCAACATGGTGAAGCCCCGTCTCTACTAAAAATACAAAAATTAGCCAGGCGTGGTGGGATGCGCCTCTGGTCCCAGATACTTGGGAGGCTGAGGCAGGAGAATCGTTTGAACCCAGGAGACGGAGGCTGTGGTGAGCCGAGATTGCACCACTGCACTCTAGCCTGGCAACAGAGCGAGACTCCATTTCAAAAAAATACAAAAAAGTGAGCACAATGTCGTGGCATAAGGATGCAGAGGTGGACAGTACAGGAGCAGGTCTGAGTCACAGAAGTGCAAGGCTGCTGGAAAAACAGGATGGAGGCTTCTCTGGAAGCGCTGAGTGCTACCTGTCACTGGCACCTTCCAGGCAGAAGCAGACGTCACTTACTGAAAATGCTGTAGATCTGATCTCTCTAAATCAGTTAGGACTTGACAAGTTTATCCTATTTGAAGAATGGCAATAATATAAGTATTTCTTCACTATCCATTAGTTTTCTGCTCAACTTTTGTTCTTTATAATGTTCAACAAATTTTGAGCACCTAAGAGCATAGCTCCTGGAAGCAAACTCCCTGGACTGTATTCTGTTTTGTTGGTTTCAGACAATGTCTGGCTCTGTTGCCCAGGCTGGAGTGCAGTGGCACAATCATGGCTTACTACAGCCTTGACCCCTACCCCGAGCTTAAGTGATCCAGCTGCCTCAACATCCCAAGCAGCTGGGACTAGAGGCATGTGCCACCATGCCAGGCTGATTAAAAAAAATTTTGAGGCCAGGCGCAGTGGCTCACGCCTGTAATCCAGCACTTTGGGAGGCCAAGGCGGGCAGATCATGAGGTCAAGAGATCGAGACCATCCTGGCCAACATGGTGAAAACCCGTCTCTATTAAAAAAAATAAATAAATAAAAAGAAAAAGAAAAGAAAAAGGAAAAGGCCGGGTGCAGTGGCTCACGCCTGTAATCCTAGCACTTTGGGAGGCCGAGGTGGGTGGATCACCTGAGGTCAGGAGTTCAAGACCAGCCTGGCCATCATGGGGAAACCTCATCTTTAAAAAAAAAAAAAATATATATATATATATATATATATATATATATATATATATAAAATTTTGTGTGTCGGGACAGGGTCTCACTGTGTTGCCCAGGCTGGTCTTGAACCCCTGGGCTTAAGTAGTCCTCCTGCCATGGCCTCCCAAAGTGCTGGGACTACAGGCGTGAGCCACTGCACCTGGCTTGGATTGTATTCTGGCTCCATCACTAATTGTATGACCTTGAGTAAGTTACTGCACTGCTCTCTCAGCCTAAATTTCTTTTTTTTCAAGACAGGGCCTCACTGTGTCACCCATGCTGGAGTGCAGTGGTGCACTCACCATCGGGGTTTTGTCATCTTGCCCAGACTGGTCTCAAACTCCTGAACTGAAGCAATCTGCCCACCTCAGCCTCCTAACGTGCTGGGGTTACAGGCATGAGTCACTACGCCCCGACTTTTTAAATTTTTTTTCTTTTGAGACAGTTTCACTCTTGTTGCCCAGACTGGAGTGCAATGGTGTGATCCTGGCTCACAGCAACCTCCACCTTCCCAGTTCAAACGATCCTCCTGCCTCTGCCTCCCCAGTAGCTGGGATTACAGGCACCTGCCACCACACCCGGCTAGTTTTGTATTTTTAGTAGAGATGGGGTTTCTCCATGTTCGTCAGGTTGGTCTTGAACTCCCAACCTCAGGTGATCTGCCTCCCTCGCCTCCCAAAGTGCTGGGATTACAGGCATGAGTCAGAGCGCGGGGCTCTATCCCATGAGAAGGCCTGGGAGCAGCAATAAACCAGTAGTAATAAGCCCACCCAGCACCAGACCTCATTTCCAAACAGCACTCTCCTCTCTACGGAAGCAGGCTCCTTGAAGGTGGCCAATTACAGGCTGGGTCATGGAAAAACAAGACGAACCTGGAGCACTGTGTGCTTCGAGGGCACAGCAGGAACCTCACCAGTAACTGGACAGTCAGAAGAGGATAGAAAGAACAATAGAAAGAACACCGAGGCGGTGGCAGCTGAGCTAAACACAAGTGGGGTCTAATCGTGCAGAAACATCAGGCAAATCCACGTTCAAAGACATTCCACAAAACCACCAGCATGTAACCTTCACAAACGCCACGGCTGTGGAGGTCAGGACACTGAGGAGCCACATCAGACAGACGAAATGAGAGCCGGACACTGGGAGGCAGTGTGTGTCCTGGCTGCGGTCTTTGCTCTAAGGGAGCAGACGGGAGTTCTTGATACTCTTCTTGCCTGTTTTCTGTAAGTCTGAAACTCTTTCAGAATAGAATTTTAAAAAGACAACTTGCTCACTAATGACCATTGACATAAATTTTCAGTCATCAGAGAATTTAATGTCATGGGAACAGAGCTCCTTGGGCCTCAACCAGAGAGTTCACCACCTTGCTTCAGTTTGTGAATGCAGAGCCGGGTCTTGTTTTCCCACTGCTTGAAGTAAGATGGCACCTCCTACCCGGAACGTGAGAGCTGCCCCTACTGTCAGAAACAAGCTCTCCACACCCACAGAGGCTACCACTGAAATAAAATTCATTACTTCAATTTTTTTTTTTTTTTTTTGAGACAGAGTCTTGCTCTGTCGCTCAGGCTGGAGTGCAGCGGCCCCATCTCGGCTCACTGCAAGCTTCCAACTCCTGGATTCAAGTGATTCTCCTGACTCAGCCTCCCAAAGTGCTGGGACTACAGGTGTGAGCCACTGCGCCCAGCCCATTACTTCAGTCTTATAATGAATAGGAATGCTTATTTCCTATTTCCTGGGGCCTATATGACATGCAAATTTTATCTGATGTTTGTGGTGTTCCCAAGATTTAGCCAATGTAGGCTATATATACACACATAACATGGTTGAAGAAAATATGTATATGTGAAAATAGGAAAACAGCAACTTCTCGGGGTGTTGGGGGCTGGGGGAAGGATAGCATTAGGAGAAATACCTAATGTAGATGATGGGTTGATGGGTGCAGCAAACCACCATGGCACATGTATACCTATGTCACAAACCTGCACTTTCTGCACTTGTACCCCAGAACTTAAAGTAAAATTGAAAAAAAAAAAAAACGAAACTTCAATCCCGGTTTGCTTTTGTTTTTAACAGTGTTTTCCTCTAGGGAATGAGACCAGGGGCTGAAACAAAGAGACTTTTATTTATCTATTAGTTATTTGGACTTTTAATTTTAAATATATTTTTCTATCTTTTGAAAATCATTTTGACTGTTAAGTATAAAATATTCCTTTGACCTAAAAAAAACCAGTAAACGTATCAATGTTAATATCCTAGTTATTACATCGTGCTATAGTTTTGCAAGATGTTACCAATGGCAAAAACTGGGTAAAGGGTACATAGATCTTTCTGCATTATTTTTTATAACTGCCAGTGAATCTTTCAATCATCTCAAAATAAAAATTTCACTGCAGAAATGAAGCTGGCTGGGTGTGTTTGGGAGGCTGGGGTGGAAGGATCATATGTGGCCAGGAATTTGAGACCAGCCTGGACAACATACCAAGATCCTGTCTCTATAAAAAAAAATAATAATAATTAAAATTAGGTAAGCATGGTGGCCTGTGCCTGTAGTCCTAGCTACTTGGGAGGCTGAGGTGGGTGGATCACCTGAGGTCAGAAGTTCGAGAACCAGCCTGGCCAACATGGCAAAACCCCGTCTCTACTAAAAATACAAAAATCACCTGAGCATGGTGGCGCACGCCTGTAATCCCAGCTACTCAGGAAGCTGAGGAAGAAGAATCGCTTGAACCCGGGAGGCGGAGGCTGCAAATGAGCTGAGACTGCTACTGCACTCCAGCCTAGGCAACAGAGTGAAACTCCTTCTCAAAAAACAAAACAAAACAAAAGAGCCGTAAGACAGAGCTCACGAGCAGGTGACGAGAAGGTCAGGTACACTCACATCCAAGCAGACAGACAGGGAAACCAGATGTGAAGAGGCTCAGAGAGGGCATCTGAGGTTGGCCAGCTGAGCAAGGACATCACAGACTCTCAGCTCCATCACAAAGGGGCAAGTCCAGAACAGACTGTGGAGGGACCAGAGGAATCATGGAGCCAATAGGGACTTCAGAGGAAGGCAAGAACATTCTGCAGAATCTTACTCATGCAGTCTAACACAGGATCTTTGCTTTGCTATTTCTCAGCAAATGAGAGTCCAGTAAATAGGAAAACAACAACTGGCTGGGCGCGGTGGCTCACAGCTGTAATTCCAGCACTCTGGGAGGCTGACTCGGGTGAATCACCTGAGTTCAGGAGTTCAAGACCAGCCTGGCCAACATGGCAAAACCCTGTCTCTACTAAAAATACAAACATTAGCCAGGCATGGTGGCACCCTCCTGTAATCCCAGCTACTCGGGAAGCTGTGGCATGAGAATTGCTTGAACCGGGGAAGTGGAGGTTGCAATGAGTCAAGATTGTACCACTGCACTCCAGCCTGGGTGACAGAGTGAGACTCCGTCTCAAAAAAACAACCACCACCAATACCTCCTTCCATTTTTCAGATTATGGACCTCTTAAGAGAGCAAGAGCATGGAAAAAGGAGAAAAAAGGGAAGCTGGGGAGAAAGAGAGACAAAAAGAAACTGCTTTCCTACAGGCATGTACTTCCAGAAGTTTTTTCTTTTTAGGGCAAAGAACTCATCTCTTGATCACTTGCTTCCCAGATCTTTAAACCTCATTCAAGAACGGTGGTCCACCCCGACAGGGACTAGCGTTTCAGCGGTGGTGATTGTGGCCTTACAGTGACCCTCATTAACTCACAAACAAAATCCGCCTGCACTAGACAACTATGTATTGGTTTAGAGAATAAGTCGTAATTCCTACTGCAAATTGCAGTTAATCCCGGCTCATGGAAGACACGCATTTACCTCTATTCCTCCCCTAAACCCTAATATATGACAGCGAAGGAACTTAAAAATACATAAAACTATGAAGACAAGGAGAACAGAAGACGCCACTGCAGGTAAGAGCCAGGAACAAACTTCTGGAAGGTGGAAAAGGGAGAGAAGAGTCAGTAACTAATGCGCAGAGCAGCAGCAGCTGAAACCTAAACTCGTGGAGGATGGGGAGCTGAGAAGGAACCAGCCGGCTTGTGCTGCAGGTTTTCCGAAGGCTCGAAGCTGCAGGCAGCAAGTCCCGCTGCAGGGGGAGCGCCAGGTGAGGCTGAAAACTGCAGACGTGTTTGAAAGTCCAAATGGAGAATGGTTAGGACCTGGTGTTCCTTCTCCTGCTCTGGAAGTCAAGCAAACACCCTGCTTCCTACCACAGCAAAAGGCAGGAGGTTCACTCTCTGAAGTGCTGAGGGAATCCTGAACTCAGGACCGCAGGTGCAGCGAGGGGCAAGGTGGGCACGATGCAGAATCTGAGGGGATTAAAGTCAACTGATGGCACGACCAGCCTACTGGGGCCCCTCCCCAGCTTGGCATCCAGCATGCCGGCTGCCTGCCTGTCTCCCCTAGCAAGAGACAGGGAGCCCTCTCTAGCGAAAGTGAGAAGCTCCCCCACCACCCTGACAAAAAAGACTCGAGGTCCTGAGGCAGTTTCCCCAGTGTAACTACTGAGTAGCCTGCAGTGAAGCCACCTACTGATCTGTGGAAGGCCCCTAACACGAAACAGAATCCAGCCCAAACTGGACAGAGGAGCTCAGCAGAAACATCACTGAGGGAGCAGAGGGAGGTCTCAACAAGCAAAAACCAAAACCGTCACTTCAGAAAGAGAGGTAAAGGAGAAAAAGTGCATTAAGAAAGAACACAAAAGAAGAAATCCTCAAAAATCATTAAGAGAAGAGAGAAATGTTAAAATTGGAAAAAAATCTCCCAGAAAGGACACCGGGCGTGGTGGCTCATGCCTGTAATCCCACTTTGTGAGGCCAAGGTGGATGGTTCACCTGAGGTAGGGAGTTCAAGACCAGCCTGGCCAACATTGCAAAACCCTGTCTCTATCAAAAAGACAAAAATCAGCTGGGCGAGGTAGCACGCGCCTGTAGTCCCAGTTACTCGGGAGGCTGAGGTTGGAGAATCACTTGAACCTGGGATGTGGAGGCTGCAGTGAGTTGGTATCATGCCACTGCATTCCAGCCTGGATGACAGAGCCAGACTGTCAAAAAAACAAAACAGAACAACAAAAAAAAACAACTCCCAGAAAGCAGAGAAAACATAAAAAAATTAGTCAATTCACAGGGTTCAACGTCTGGCTAATAAAAATTCTACGAAGAAAACAAAACAGGAATGAAAATTACAAAAACATTTTCCAGAACTAAAGAGATTTTTTTTTTGAGACGGAGTCTCGCTCTGTCGCCCAGGCTGGAGTGCAGTGGCACAATCTTGGCTCACTGCAACCTCTGCCTTCCGGGTTCCAGCAATTCTCCTGCCTCAGCCTTCTGAGTAGCTGGAACTACAGGTGCCCACCACACCCAGCTACTTTTTATATTTTTTAGGAGAGATAGGGTTTCACTATATTGGCCAGGCTGGTCTCAAACTCCTGACCTCATGATCTGCCCGCCTCGGCCTCCCAGAGTGCAGATTATAGGCGTGAGTCACCTCACCCGGCATGAAGGGATCTTTTGATTTACAGAGTAAAACAAGGCTCTTTAAATGTGCCTTTAAATCTGCATTTGGTTGAAAATAATCCATTTGGATCTGACCTCGTGATTCGCCGACCTCGGCCTCCCAAATTACTGGGATTACAGGCCTGAACCACCGTGCCCAGCTGAGAAAGATTTTCAAAAGGGGGAGAGATTAAAAAAGAATTCTCTAACACTGAGGGCTCTCAAATTTTGGATCTGAAGAAAGCAGATCCAGTAGACCCTCTGGAGAGTTCTTCTAGCTCCAAGAATTGGAATTCTACCCAAAGAATGAAAGGTGGTCGGCAAACACTTCCACCAACCGCACTGTATGTTATGCTGGCCTCTGTCAGGCAGTGGATGCTGAAGCTTCAGGCTAAACCCCAGTGAAAGTCTCCATGTTTCTTCATTTGGTGACGTTTTCCCCTTCTTTGTCAGGACTAGGGTGACCAAAAGACTCAGGCGCCTCTTCCAGTCAGAATCACCAGACCCCTGGACACTGAGGTCTGCCCCTTCCTAAGGATCCTCAGAAAAGCATCAGGGATTGTGCCCCAATGAAATCCTGCCACGTTACTGCTAAATGTAGCTAAATGGATAACCACAACACCTGCCTTCCACACGAAGCAACTCAGTGCACTGCTCAGCAGTGAGTCAGCCCAGGAGGAGTATCATCCTGGATGGTAAAAACAGCTCCCTGCAGGGCTCCAGAGGAAGAACTTGTGGACCCAGTCTCTGCCCCAGCTCGCGTCGTGAAGCAGGGAGTGTCTCCAGCTGAGCAGCACGGGCGCCCGAGCCTGGCTCTCACTGAGGCCCTGCAGGACAGCTGGGTGGGCTGTTGCAAAGCCAAGCCTCTACTGGATACCCAAACTCCATGCCAACCTCACCTGGGGCAGGGAGGGAGGAATGATGGCAATTCTTATCAAACAGGGCTTCCACCTTATTACAGTTTTAGCTCCAAGAGAGCAAGGCGGCCCAAAATGACATTCAGAGGGAGGAGTATGGGAGAGTGATTCAGAGCTGTGGTTCTGGGGCCAGACAGTCCTGGGCTCCTCCCCGACCATGTCGGCTGCAAGGCAGTGTGGCCCAGGGCACAGAAGCATCCAGCTCTCTGGGCCTCCACTTCCTCACCTGAGGGTGGGGATGGCCAGTGCCTCACAGGGAACCGTGCAGACCGCAGGATGCTGTATTATACAGAAGCCCTTGGAATGGTGCACAGCACACAGCGAGTGCCTGCATGTTACTGACTGACCATCTCCTCGGAGTGGGCCTCTCAGGGAAGCATCGCCATCCCCACGTGAGGCACGAGGAACGCTGGGTCTTTAGGCTCCTATGGAACAGAGAGCCCTCTTTCTGCAATCCACGCCAAGGCCAAAAGCAAATGCTCCAAACTCTGACAGCTCAAAACAACTGCACGGAGCGCCAGCTGTCAACTCCTGCACGCGCCCTTGCTGCCTTCTAGTGCAATGTGGATAATATGCACAGTCAGCCCAGCCTGCCTCCCCCAGGGTCACCTCCAGCTCTGTAGCCCTGCACGCTCCTCCCACAGGGCTCTAAAGAATCACTGTCGCAGCTGTATTACCCACTTGGCATTCAGCACAGACTATTTGTCTCTGTGGATATGACAAGACTTCCACTAAACTGTCAATTCAAGAGCACAGGCTTTCTTCCTCAGAATGCCCACGTACTGCCTAGCGCTATACCTTACCCGCAGCAGACACTGAGGTGTTCCTAGAACTACAGGACAGTGCTCAGTGAAGTGCTCCAGCAAAACAGGCTCCCTCATCCTCGTGTGTTTATCTGAGAGCCCCGGGTCTCCCTCACCCTCGCGTGTTTATCTGACGGAGAGCCCCAAATCTCCTGCGGAGCCCCTTACTTCATCCAGCTGTCTCTTTGTCTCTTCCTCCATCCTTCGGATGTCGTCCATGGTCAGGTCCACCCACTTATCAAGCCAGCAGAACAGCTGCCTGTGGAAGTTTGTAAACAGACGCCTCTCTTGCTGTAAAGGACAGAACCAGCTGGAACTCAGAAGGGGAAGGCCATGGCCACAGCCCTCCTCCCATGCTCTCCACACTAAGCCCCACACTTTGCTGGGGAAGGGAGGAGGAGTGACACTGGGCTGGCTTATCTGTATTAGCCAGAGGTCAGTGACCTTTGCCTTCATGTTCCTAACAGGTATAGCTTCACATAGGAGGGAGCCCCCAAGAGAGAATGGACACCTACCTCACGCTAGGCCTCTGCCCAAAGTACTACCAAGAGAGGCAGCCCCTGAACTGCCAGGCAAGCCAAGGCCCCAGACCACTGCCACATTTCCTCCCGTCTCTGGCGTCTAATGCCAGATTAAAACTGGCCACAGCTATGAAATGCAGCCAGAGAGGGAGACTCCAACACATCGGAGAATTAAAAGGCTATAAAGTCCTTAGGTCTGCCCAGCAGAGTAATTCAGGGCACTGGCGAATCTGGCTCACAGTACCTCTTGCCTTTTGGCTGCAAGAAAAGAAAGACTGAGTTTTATTTGTAGGTCAGCTTTTGCCTCGGTTTTCTTCCCTGTCACAGGTGGTGGCCCTGGAAGGACAGCATTAAACCGTAAGACACTGGAGTGCAAGGGGAGGCGGCATCTGAGAAGCTGGCCTGTGAAGTGCTCTGATGCTGGCAGCCCTGCAATGCAGGCCCCATGGGCTGGACCATCTTCCTCTGTTGGGCAAAACAGCCCCCACCACACACACAGTCACTGGGAAGGCCTCACCCTAGTCACTTACCTTGTGTATAAAGTTTTCCACTTTGTTCTGCAGGCCCCACCACTTGAACTTGACAGTAACCAGTTTGTATGCACACATATACGGGCAGTCTTTCTGATTGACAAGTTCTTGCTGCATGAGAAACACACCCACAGGCAGGCAAGTAACTAAGGGCAGGCCTCAGGCTTCCCCAGCTCGCCTCAGCCATTCCCTCCGCCGAGGCGAGCGGCCCGCCCACACGCTGCCCAGTCCCCTGGCAGTGAAGGTGCGAACGGTACCTTCCAGTTGGGGCCCAAGGGTCCTCGGCCTGTTTTGATAGATTTAAATTTTGCTGGGTCTTCCTCTGCCTTGTAATCCTGAGAGAAATTGTGGAATTGGGGTTGGAGGGAAGTGGGAGAGGGAGTGAGAGGTGGGGAGAGCAGATTTTGCATTAGCATTCACTTCACACCAGGTCCCAATGCTGATGGTGCAAAGCAAATATGGGAAAATGTTCTAACCAAACGTCGAACTGTTTACATGAGCCTCAGAGGAAAGTTCTCTGTGATTTTCTCTGTTTGTTTTGAATTTTGCCAGTGTGAAAGTATCACCAGACGGTCTGTGCAGGCACACATTTACAGTGCTGAAGACAGAGACTTTCAGTCTGGGCTGAGCTTCCACATCACCAGGGAAGACTTTTTAAAAATACAGATTTCTGAGCCACTCCACCTAAAATCCAGTGACTAAGAATATCTGCAGGTGAGGGCAGCACGGATTTTTTTTTTTTTTTTAGTCTCTGCAAGTGACTCTAAAATACAGTCGGCACTCAGAATAACTGGCCGTCATTCCTTAAATCTTCTAGCACAATCCCCCTCTGGCTTGTTTTAACAAAATAATTACTGGAAATTTTCAATGTCAAAAACCCATCCACTATTGGTGAGTCTCACTTGACTGATTTCTAATGCAGTAAATTCCCTATGTTAATTAACCACAACAAAAGTTTAATTTTCAGCTGTTCCTCTACACTGACTGATGTGGGCTCAGCAAATACAAACTCGTAACAAAGATCTGATATTTGTCTCTCTCTCTCATAAAGTATTTCCCAAAGCTCAGATTTTTTTTTTTTTTTTTTTTTAGAGACAGTCTCACTCTACCTCCCAGGCTGGAGTGCAGTGGCGTGATCTCAGCTCATTGCAACCTCCACCTCCCGGGTTCAAGCCATTCTCCTGCCTCAGCCTCCTAAGTAGCCGGGATTACAGGCACCCACCAACATGCCCAGCTAATTTTTGTATTATTAGTGAAACGGGGTTTCGCTCTGTTGGCCAGGCTGGTTTTGAACTCCTGACCTCAGGTGATCCACCACCTTGTCCTCCTAAAGTGCTGGGACTACAGGCATGAGTCACCACGCCCAGCCCCAAAATATCTCAAGTGCAGTGTGACCACAGGAAAGAGGTATCACACCCCTGGGATGCAAAGAGCAAACACCCATCCCTATCAATGGGCAGAGAGTTAAAATTCCTGTCTTTTAAACCCAACAAGGCCTCTGTCCAGTAAGAACAGTAATGAATGAGGAGGAATCTAACCCCCTCATTCCCTGAGCAAATACTTCCTGGGTGCAAAACAGTGAGCAAGCAAGACCTGGTCCCTCTTCTGACCAAGCTTTCGGTCTAGCAGTGGACTGTCCTCCAGGCGTCTACTGCAACGTGTGTTACTCTGAAAAGCCACCACCAACTTCTTGAGGGCAGGGGACCTGTCTTTTCATACATTCTGCATCCCTCACCTGGAACCCCGAGATCCTAACACTATCCCAAACACAGTAGGCAGGCAATACATGTTTTTTTAACCACTGAGTTGGGAAATAAATTTGGGAATTGGCACTCTGACTTTTCAGGCTAAACATCATTTTAGCAGGGCAAAACACTCTACCTACAGCATCTACATAGTCCAGTAATCATTTTCAGAGGACAAACAGGACACATAAATTTCGGGCCACTAATTTCCTGGTGGTATCCCCAGCTCAAGACAAGAAAACTCCTAATACTCACTTTAAAAACTAAAACAAGCCATACACACCAGAGAAAATTTCCTTTTGTGCCAAGCTGGGTCTGGTTTCCTGGTTTCTCTGACATTTAGAAGTCATTTCTGCATCTCAAAGGCCACCCCCATCCTGAGACAGCTCCTACCTTGCTAAGCACTTGGCTGCGGTCTGCGATGTCTATGTACACAGCTTCCACGTGTTTCCACGCCTCAGGGTCCAGCTTATGCACCTGCGGGAAGCAGCGGGAACCACTGTGCAGCTTGTCAGCTACAAAACACCCTCTGGCCAGAATGGACACTGAGGAACCGCCACTCCCAAGGCCACCGATGTAAGAGTACTACTGCTAAGTAATTATAGAATTACATACAATTATCCAAAGAAATGGGAGGATGCATTTTTTTTAAGAGACGAGGTCTCATCACGTTTCTCAGGCAGCGGCTATTCACAGGCGTGATCACAGCACACGACAGCCATGAGCTCCTGGGCCCAAGTGGTTCTCCTGCCTCAGCCTCCTGAGGAGCTGGGACTGCAGGCGCACAACACTGCACCCAGCTGGATCTTTGTTTGAGATGGAGTCTAGCCATGACGCCCAGCTGGAGTGCAGTGGCGTGATCTCAGCTCACTGCAACCTCCACCTCCCAGGTTCAAGCGATTCTTCTGCCTCAGCCTCCCGAGTAGCTGGGATTACAGATGCCGCCAACACACCCAGCTAATTTTTGCATTTTTAGTAGAAACAGCGTTTCACCATGTTGGCCAGGCTGGTCTCAAACACCTGACCTCGAGTGATCCACCACCTTAGCCTCCCAAAGTGTTGGGAGCCACCACGCCCAGCCTGCGCTGGATTTTAAGTAGACACGGCTGAGAACGAATGCGCTGATTTTTCAGAGCAAGCATCACTTCTGCAGGTCAGAATGCTTCCAGGAGATGACGGTGCCCACACCATTTCCATATGCTCCCCGCTGTCAAGACTGCGAGCACTTCTAGAGATGCTGCCTGTTTAGCAACACAGCTTACTGTGATCAGGCTGTACGTGTGCGAATACAAAATTATGACCAGATTCGTAAGGTACCAAAGGATACAATATAGAGCAACTAGAGTAACTCTTCCTCCTGCTTGTCCCCTGGCCCCCACTCTAGTAGCCGCCACCTCTAGGAGATCCTGTGTATGTACAAACATCCACGTGCGTGGAGTTTTCTTCTAATATGAAGAGCAGCACACACACAGTTTTATAACTTCCATTTTTAACCAAACAGTATGCTTGAAGACTGCACCCTACTGGTTCTTTTTAATGGCCGCAAGTATACCAGTATTCGGCAGCTCCACGATTCATTTAATGTTGACCTACTAATGGACTCTTATGTTGTTTTTCGTTTTTGAGAAAGGGTGTCACAAAAAACAAAGGTCAGCAGATCAAGACCAGCCTCGCCCAGGCTGGAGTGCAGTGGTGCAATCACAGCTCACTGTGGCCTTCACCTCCCAGGCGCAAGTGATCCTCAAGCCTCAGCCTCCGGAGTAGCTGGGACCACAGGCACATGCCACCATGCTCAGCTATTTCTTTTTTATTTTTAGTAGAGACAGAGTCTTGTTATGTTGCCCAGGATGGTGTTATGTTGTTTATAATCTTTGGCCACACAAAGATGACTGCAACGAGTCTCCTTGTATACATTTTATTTCACACATGTGAAAATAACTGTCTAATACATTCTTGGGCATAAAAAAGCTGAGGTAGGCTGGGCACGGTGGCTCACGCCTGTGATCCCAGCACTTTGGGAGGCTGAGGCGGGCGGATCACCTGAGGTTGGGAGTTCGAGAACAGCCTGACCAACATGGAGAAACCCTGTTTCTACTAAAAATACAAAAAAGGTGGGCGTGGTAGTGTGCACCTGTAATCCCAGCTATTCTGGCGTCTGAGGCAGGAGAATCGCTTTACACCCAGGAGGCGGAGGTTGCAGTGAGCCAAGATCATGCCATTGCACTCCAGCCTGGGCAACAAAAGCGAAACTTCGTCTCAAAAAAAAAACAAAAACACCTGAGGTAAAGGATAGGTAGGTGTATTTTAAATTTGGGGAGTTACTGCAAATTGTGCTCTAGAAAAAACTGTAATTTTGGTCTTTAAAAAACAGCTCCTCTGTGCCAGGAACTGCACCAATTCAAGCAGTACCAGAAGGACCCATAAAGTTCTGGAGATCACATTCTGCAAATCGCAGATAAAGTAGTCCATTCTGGTAAGACAGGTCTAGGCAGAGGCCACTGGCTTTCTGGCCAAGCAGCAGAGGACCACAGAGAGGACCCCATGGTAGCGCTGGATAAGCTACAAGCAGAGACTCAGGACCTCACCCCTGGGGCTCTTGGGAAATACTACTCACATTCTCCTGCGTGCCAAGATCTGGTTTGTGCCAGGTTTCAATTTTAATCAGAAAGTCTTCTTTCATGTACTCATTCTGGAAGAGGAAAAAAATATATCTATTAAAGTCACCAGGTTCACGGTTGAGAGTAACCATCTCCCACTACTGGAGATGGGCATCACTGGACCATGGGCAGGTGGAAGACTCCAGCCTCTGCCTTGTAGCAGCTAACCTCGTCAGAAGCCTAGAGCACACTAGGCACACATCATCCCATTCCATCTACACTCCAGCCTGATAGGTCTATAGAATCACCCTTATTTTACAGATGATGAAAGTGAAGTTCAAAGAGGTTAGGTGACTTAAACAAAGTCACAGATCAGGCCGGGTGCGGTGGCTCATGCCTGTGATCCCCGCACTTTGGGAGGCTGAGGTGGGCAGATCACTCGAGGTCAGGAGATCAAGACCAGCCTAGTCAACCCGGTGAAACACTGTCTCTACTAAAAATACAAAAATTAGCTGGGTGTGGTGGCACGTGCCTGTAATCCCAGCTACTCAGGTGACTGAGGCAGGAGAATCGCTTGAACCTAGGAGGCAGAGGTTGCAGTGAGCTGAGATTGCGCCACTGCATTCCATCCTCATCCACAGAGTGAGACTCCATTTCAAAAAAAAAAAGTCACAGAGATCATGACAGAGTTGGGCCTGAAAAACAGGTTTGTCTGTCTTCAAAATCCATGCATTAGCAGGCTACCATACTGTGACGTGCAGAGTGCCGGTGGGTAACACATAGTGTGGAAAGAGCACAGGGGACTTCCTAACCCATCAGAAATGCTCACCATGGCCCCTTTTCCTCCAATAGGCCTTTTGCTGAGGCCTTAAGTTCTCTCCTCAGTAACTCAACACTTCAAGCTCATTAATGCCTCCCTCCCTTCCTGCTTCTTAAACACTGGAACTACTCAAAGGAGGAGCACATTCACCATTCACTCCTCAGCAGGAACCAGTTTCCCAGACACAGCCTATGTTTTATCAGCAGGGAGAAGGCACTGAGATGAGTGTGCTAAAGGCAGGGGATGGGGGATGAGACAGGGGATGGCGGTGGGCGAGAAACCCTGTAGACTTCATGCTTTTGCCACGGGTCAGTGCTCTGTGGGATCAACAGATGCACAGATGGGGAAGGGATGTTGGTCAGGTCAGCTGAATGGAAGTTTCTGTACAGTCATGAAGAGGTGTGACCTGCAACAGGGAGGGGAAGGGAAGGCTGGAGCCATTCTGTACATGTAGGACCTACAGCCAGGATGCCCCGATGGAGCTCCATGCCAGTGCAGCGTAAAGCAGGGGGTCATCCTGCAGTTCACAGATTCCTCGTCAGGACTGAGCCTCAGCCACTCCAAACATCACCCAAGGGAAAGAACACCCAACACCACCAGTGCAGTTACGTTTTTATTTCTCCTTTTCTTATAAATCACCTACAGTTCCAACCCCCTTGACAATACTTACTGTAATCACTGCTCCCAGACAAGGACATGGAAAGAAGAGAGAAAAAGATTAATGAGGATGAAGAAATATCCACCATCCGCCCACTCCCAAGGACCACGCATGGCAGAGGTCTTTACTCCCTGTGGCTTATCTATAGTCACCGCCAAGCCCCAGTGAGTCAGAAATACCTCAGTGCACCAACCCTCAAATTTCACTCATACAGATGTCTCAAAAGACCAAATAGGGAATTTAATTAAAGCGACGCCACTATGGGCTTCTTGGGATTCTTTTTGGCAGAGCAAAGACAGGGACTGGCTCTGATCAGCCAAGGCACTGCCACCCGTCACTCTGCCCTCAGAGCATCCCAGGGTGCCTCCCATCCCACCCCAACCTCTACCTCCTGGGGCAGCAGAGCAGGGTGCTTTGGGCCAGGCGCTGTATCTGCCTCCTGCACCCTTGCACCCTTCCTCCTGCTGTAACCAAAACCCCTATGCACTCCTCTGTACTCCTGCTCATTGTAACGGGAACCCTAAGAGAGCATGGTTCAATTATTTATCAGGGAGAATGACTGCAGCTCTCGTGTCACTGGAGCAGGACTAGCTCTGCTCTCAGGCCTCTTGGTTCGTTCTGGACCCTCTGAGTTTGGGAGCTACGGCATTTCTGCTGGACTAGCTCTGCTCTGAGGCCACCTGGTTCATTCTGGACCCTCTGAGTTTGGGAGCTATGGCCATTTCTGCCGGCTGCCCCACTGCCATGTTTGTAGAGTACACAGCGGTGACAAACCCCTTAACTAAAATGGTTACCCCCGGGTATGAAATGAGGACAAGTTGAAATATAAGGGATCAGAGCCATCACGTACAGAAATAACCCAAAAGACTGTCAGTAATTTCCCCAAACCCAAGGAAAGATATTTAGAAGGAAGCACCAGATTAAGATGACAACTGAAAGGCCTACGCTCAAGTAACTGCCCCGTTTCAGCCTCAAGGAAACCACGTGAGAGTAAGAAAAGGAAACGATGGGTATAAAATCTCCCACAGGGACGTCCACAGGCGTCAGCAGAAACTCTCCTGTGCCGTGGTGGGCGCA
This sequence comes from Cheracebus regulus, assembly GCA_963574635.1. Taxonomy (NCBI): domain Eukaryota; kingdom Metazoa; phylum Chordata; class Mammalia; order Primates; family Pitheciidae; genus Cheracebus; species Cheracebus regulus. The sequence continues at coordinate 66,989 of CAUYQU010001034.1, forward strand.
GAAGCCCCAGCCCCGGAACGATGGGTATAAAATCTCCCACAGGGACGTCCACAGGCGTCAGCAGAAACTCTCCTGTGCCGTGGTGGGCGCAGAAGCCCCAGCCCGTGAACGATGGGTATAAAATCTCCCACAGGGATGTCCACAGGGGTCAGCAGAAACTCTCCTGTGCCATGGTGGGCGCGGAAGCCCCAGCCCATGAACGATGGGTATAAAATCTCCCACAGGGACGTCCACAGACGTCAGCAGAAACTCCTGTGCTGTGGTGGGCACGGGAGCCCCAGCCCACGCAGGTGGCACCTGTGGCAGCGCCATCCCTGGAGTGGGGGCAGCAGTGCCAGGCTGGCCTGGTCTGCTGACACCAGCCCTTCAGCTTCTCCAGCCACCCACCTTTTCTGAATCCATCTCCTCTAAGAAAGCCTCTCCTCGTTTGGCCTCTCTGAGAATGTGCTGATCAATGGACACAAAATCTGATCACTTAGCCAAGTGGACATTCTTCACTACACACTAGTATTCTGATCATAATTCAGTTTCTCATGTAGAAGAATCCACAGGAAAAGAATGCCTTGATCAGCAAACAGGAATATCTGGTTTCGTAGTAATTCTGTGTTTTAGTATAACCTCATAGATTGGCGTTGAGGTTTTATACATTAGTCTTTTGGAGACCCTGAGAGACAGATCCACTCAGTTCTGACAAACTGGCTTTCTGAAACCATGAGGGTGCAACTTGAGTGACGGGACAATCTTCTCCAAACCTGCTCTAGCCCTCCCAGACCCTCACACAGCTCTGCTTCACAGCATTCCCTTTTGTTCAAAACGTAACCCGAGGTGCTCAGAAAAGCTGTGGGAAATCTATTTTTTTTTTTTTTTTTATAAGACGGGGTCTCGCTATGTTGCCCAGGCTGGAGTGCAGTGGCTATTCACAGGCGCGATCCCACTACTGATCAGCACGGGAGTTTTGACCTGCTCCGTTTTCCGACCTGGGCCGGTTCACCCCTCCTTAGGCAACCTGGTGG
>CAUYQU010001035.1:0-80463 GCA_963574635.1 Cheracebus regulus
ATGAGCATTTTTTCATATGTTTATTGGCCTCACGTATGTCTTCTTTTGTAAAGTGTCTGTTCATATCCTTTGCCCACTTTTGAATGGGCTTGTTTGTTTTTTTCTTGTAGATCTGTTTTAGTTCTTTGTAAATTCTGGATATCATTGAGAGCTTTTTAAACATTGGCTAGAAAGAGAGGCTCTCTTCAGTTTTGTTTTGTGTTTTGTTTTGTTTTTTGAGACAGGGTTTCTGTCACCCAGGATGGAGTGCAGGTGTTAGTGGTGTTTTATTAGGAAAATAACAGATATAGATGTCTAAAAGCAAAACAAAAGCCCTTCAGAAAGTCCTGGGCAGGGCTGGTACAGTGGCTCACACCTATAATCCCAGCACTTTGGGAGGCCAAGACCAGCGGATCACTTGAGGTCAGGAGTTCGAGACCAGCCTGGCCAACACAGTGACACCCATCTCTACTAAAAATACAAAAAAATTAGCTGGGCCTGGTGGCAGTCGCCTGTAATACCAGCTACTCGGGAGGCTGAGGCAGGAGAATCGCTTGAACTGGGGAGGCAGAGGTTGCAGTGAACCGAGATCACGCCACTGCACTCCAGCCTGGGCAGCAGAGCGAGACTCAGTCTTAAAAAAAAAAAATGTCCTGGGCAGAGAGGGTGAATGCCTTGATCATCAGATTATATTCCTGAAAGCCCAGCATTCTCACCATGGCTCAAGCAACCAAAATGAGAGGAGAGGTGTTTGTGAACTAAAGAAATTCTGTGAGGGGACAGTTTTGCTGTGCTTGGAAAAGCGTAGGCCAGGTGCTGTCACTCAGCCTTTGGTGGACTGACAGGTGTGAAGGGAGGAGGCAAGATGAGGAAGCAAATCCTTCAAACCTGCTTCAAGGAAGATGCTTTGCCTTGGAGGGCAGCGAATTTAAGAAACGGGTTTTCACGTTAGTTCTGGATAGACCTCTGGAATTTAGATTCTCCGTAAATGCTTTCAAGTCCTCCCATTAGATATGGTGGTCATCTTTTACTCCAAGGAAGAAATTTCCATGAAAAACCAAGATGCACATCCAGATTGCACGAAAAGACTGCACTCAGGGTATCTGGTGTTTGCATTCAGCAGAAAAAGCTATCCAGGGATCCTCAAGGCTATTTTCACTTTGTAGACCCCAGAAGAAAAAAGCCCATACCTTGATCTCCTTCTTTGTATACTGGTGCTATTTCTCCTCAGTTAAAATAAAACTGTTTATATTGAAGCTGATTATAGGAGGGTTTTAGGTGTTTTTTTTTTTTTGACATGTCAGGTGTCTTATTTTCAGTAATCGTGCAAATAATGTTCTATAATGAAAATCATACAAATAATTTTCTGTAATGAAAATTAATACAAATAATTTTGTATTGATCATACAAATAATTTTCATCATAGAAATTACAAATAATTTTCATCATAAAAAATAAAACACACCTCATGGCATGGCAAAAAAAAAAAAAACAAAAAACCCTAAAATCAGCCTCCTCCACATGGCAGCTGGAGTCTGGAAGATGAGAGGGGTGGGGGATCTTAGGAAGCCTTACCCCGCTTCTCCTGCTCAGCAGTCTCTTGGGTTGGTTGGCAGGGTGTTCTTTTGCATCCCAGTTTTCCTCAGCTTGGCCTTAGAGAAGCTGGCGATTTCCCACATGCCCAGTCTGTCTGCCACTTTCTTAAAACAATCCGAGGCGTCCTGCTCTGAGCTCAGGCTCCTGATGCTCCCGCTGACATCGCTGCAGCAAGAGAGCTGTAAGAGGTATTTTTAACTCCAAAATAAATGTCAGTACCCAATCACCCACAGAATGTGTGTGACCTTCCCTGACCCACTCACTAAAGTCAATCCCATATTATTCTCTGTCGCAGCACGTGTGTATGTCCCGCACAGCACTTACAAACGCTGTTAAGTATTTTATTTGTTTTCTTGTTTATTGATTATCCCTCTCACTAGACTGCAGGCTCCGTGAGGGCAGGCCCTAGGGCTGTTCACCACTCTTTCAGCTCTTAACAAAATGGCACAGAATGTGAATGTGGTAAGCAGTTGTTGGAGGAATAAATGAGTGAAGAGAAAGCGTAATGTCATCCAAATTGTACTGAATGCAAGAGAGGGAAAAATGGAATCCTGGCTGGCTTCTCCGTTGAACATTCTTTCAGGCATGAACAGGACTATTAAGACTATTGCTCTTTTTCAATAGAGCCCAGTTATAATTACTGTTAATTTACCTGTGTTCTCTGAGAGGGACTACTTAAGCCAATTATTGACATTAAAACATAGAAATATAAAATTTCACTGTTGAGATGGCAATCTATTTAAAATACGTTCTAATTTGACTCTTTTGTTATGAGGCTCTCTTGACAAATCTCCTTATAAAAGCCAAGTCTTCCCCTAATTGAGCCTAATCACGGTAGAACCATTAGTATGCCGCAAAGAGCCAAGCTGAAGAGTCAGCTGTCCCAGAGTTGAATCCCAGCTCGGCCACCGACAGCCATGTGACCTGGAGCAGGTCAGCTTACTTGAGGCTCCATTTCCCCGCTAAGGGTGCGTCCCCTCAGGGCTACATGCCTGGTACAGCCAGACCCTCAGAACTATTCCATTCTTCCACTCTCACCACCAGCCCAGGGCAGCCAAGCTATACAAGACACTTCAGCATTCCTCACCCGGCCACTAGTAACGTTTCACTTAAGAAATGAGAATGCAAGCTGCATTCCTATTGCTCCAACTCAAACTTTCTCTCTGGCGTCTGTTTGTTTCACCCTTCAGTAGAAGACAGTGTACACACTCCCTACCCTAGAAGCTTCTACTTACACAGAACTACATTGCTCCACCTGCCGCCTCCACAAAGCCTCCAACGGCAGCTTTTTACATTATGGTGCAACACAGCTAGTGTTCAAGGGCCAAAGAGGGCAAATGCAGTACAGAGGCTCAGGTTTTTCTAGTTCCATCATCAATGGCCTGCAGTTAGGTGGTACACATGCGGCATGCAGCCACACACATGGCAGAAACGGGGTATATTTCTTTACTATTCAGAAAGCCTTCACAAATCAATTAGGAAAAAGCAAATTACTCAATAGAAAAAAAATGAAGAAAACAAAAAGAAATGTAAAAGGCCAACAGCCTGTGAAAATATGCTCAGGCTTAGCCATATTTAAGACAGATCAAAACAATGAGACACCATTTTCACCTATCAGATTAACAAAATTAAAATCATTCATGCCCAGTGTTAGCAGGAGTGTGGAAAACCAGGCACTCTTATATACTATAGACAGAAGTACAAGCTGAGCAATTAACAATATCAAAAATGTATACAAAACTCAACTATATTACATCAACTTCTGTTCATCAAAAGTCTACTTGTTTTAAAGTGAAAAGATAGCCAAGCATGGTGGTCATGCCTATATTCCCAGCTCAAGGCAGGAGGATCACCTGAGCCCAAGAGTTCGAGACTGCAGTGAGCTGTGATCGTGCTATTGCACTACAGCCTGGGCAGCAGACTGAGACCCTGTCTCAAGAAAAAAAAAGTGAAAAGATCATCAACAGATGAGAAAGACATTTGCAAAATATTTAACTGATAATAGATCAGTAAGCATAATAGTTAATGGAATTCTATAATCAATATGGAAAGGACAAGCACTTTAAAAGAAGAAAATGGGCAAAGGTAATTATCATAAGAGGAGATATGTATAGCAAAAAAAAATATATATGAAAAGATGCCTAACCTCCCTAGTAATCAGAGAAATGTAAACCACAACAAGAAAGCATTTTACACCAATCAAATTCACAAAAATTAAAAGTTTGACAACAACAAGTGATGGTAAGGACGTGGAATAACTGCGGATAAGAGGGTAAATTACAATAATCACTTTGAAGAATATTTCCTTTTTTTTGAAACAGAGTCTAGCTGTCACCCAGGCTGTAGTGCAGTAGCGCCACCATCTCGTCTCACTGCACCCTCCGCCTCCTAGGTTCAAGCGATTCTCCTGCCTCAGCCTCCTGAGAAGCTGGGTGCGGCTCATGATACCGCACCCAGCTAATTTTTGTATTATTTTAGTAGAGATGGGGTTTCACCATGTTGGCCAGGCTGGTCTCAAACTTCTCACTTCATGTGATCTGCCCACCTCAGCCTCCCAGTGCTGGGATTACAGGTGCGAGCCACTGCACCAGGCCTGGAGAATATTTCCATTATCATTGAAGCTTCCCATAATCTATGAACCAGTCAGTAATTCCACTCCTAAGCAAATACCCTAGAGAAACCCCCACCCCTATACAATCAAGAGATGATGTATACAAGAATGTTAATAGAAGCATTGTTTGTAACAGAAAAAAAAAACTGGTACAACTTTAATATCCATTAACCAGAAAATTGATACATAAATTGTAGTATATTCCCACAATTTGAAGTTCTACAGTGAATATAAATTAGTTTTAAAAAGGTATCAACATGGAAGAATCTCAGAAATATAATACTGAGGAAAAGACAATGCAAGTTTCAGCTAGGCACAGTGGCGCCTGCCTGTAATCCCAGCTACCCAGGAGGCTGAGGCAGGAGTATTGCTTGAGGCCCAGAGTTCAAGGCCAGCCTGCGCAACATAATGAGACTCAATCACTACAATTTTTTTTTTTCATTAGCCAGACATGGTGGCGCAAGCCTGTAGTCCTACCTACTTGGGAGGCTGAGGTAGAAGTTCAAGTCCAGGAGTTAGAAGTTATAGTAAGCCATGATCACACCACTGCCCAGCCTGGGCAACAGAACAAGACCCTGAATCACAATAATAAAAGACGCAAGTTTCAGAAGAATGCATACAGTAAAATATAATTTACATAAAATGTAAAAACATTCGAAGTATTGCACAGGAATGATAAACACCAAATTCAGGATCCTGGTGTCCTCTAGATAGAAGGGAAGGGATGGCAAGATCAGGGTTGTATAAAGCAGTTCTGCTTGTGATGACAGTTATTTTTTAAGCTTCTTTTATTTTTATGTCTATTCATATGCCTTAGTGTATATTTTAAAATTTAATGTATATATACTTTCATCTAATTCCATTACCAGGAGTTTATCTTAAGCATTAGCATATTTGATAACTATCTGCAGAGCATTTTACCAATACTTGCCTTATTCAAATCATCATTCTAAAAACCACAAACTGCCCGGACATAGTGGCTCACACCTGTAATCCCAGCACTTTGGGAGGCTGAGGCAGGTGGATCACAAGGTCAGGAGATCAAGACCATCCTAGCTAACATGGTGAAACTCCATCTCTATGAAAAATACAAAAAAGTAGCCGGGTGTGGTGGCACGCGCCTGTAATCCCAGCTACTTGTGAGGCTGAGGCAGGAGAATCACTGGAACCCAGGAGGCGGAGGTTGCAGTGAGCCGAGATTACGTCACTGCACTCCAGCCTGGGTGAAAGAGCAGCCTGAGTGAAGAGACTCTGCCTTAAAAAAAAAAAAAAAAAAAAAATTAAAAACACAAACTATCTTTTCACCTAACAAGTCGTTTTTTTAAGAAACTCATTCAAAAAGGGAATTAGGACCAAAAGCACATTAGCAGGGTAGGTGAGCATGCCCCAGCCAGCGTGGTCCCCCTGCTCCCCATGACATCAGGTGCTGCTGTTCATCCTGCCTGGCCAGAGACAGTGCACCTGGCCTTGTGCCTTGGCCTGAGCTGTTGCTGCTCCACTGGTTCACACTCGTGCGGCTGAAAGCTGGGCAGAGCCGGGCTGTTGGCATCATCGCCAGAGTCAACACTCGGCTCACACAGAGGGCACACCTAGGGGTCTGTGAAGCCTTCTTGGGCTGGGGCCTGGTTTTCACAGTCACGAAGTTCGTGGCTGACAAGGAAAAGAATGAAGCTTAGTGTAGAGGCAGAGGCTCTGGGTGCTAGGTTACCCCAGAAGGAAAGCCCCACTTCTCAGCCTGGCCTGGGACTGGGAGCAGGAGCACCGCCAAGCAGTCGTGACTCAGAACCTCCCCACCGCACTGAAACCAGAACTGGGTTGCCTATGTCTATTTTATTTGACTACTGAGTAAAATTATTTCCAAAAATAAAGGGCTACAAATAGAAGTTTAGAAAGCTTTGAACTAGAGAGTACTGATTAGACATGTGGTTCTCAACAGAATAATAAAACTTTTTACAACCATTCTTCCATTTCTTCAGCTATGTAGGGGGAAAGGGGCCTGATAATACCTGCCTTCCCAAACCCTGCAGGGCTGCTGGAAGGATCCAGTGAGGTCATAGCCAGCTTCAGCTAAGAGGCCCTTAGAAAAAAATTTATTATTTCCTTCCTTCATAATGGAGGGTATTTCCAGGTCAAATAATTAGTCATGCAAACAAGACTGTGTGTTTCTTCTAGAAAAAGGAGTTGAAGAGGAAGAGGGGTAAGAAGAAAAACAACAACAACTTAAAAGGAGAGAAACTGAGTTCAAGTGCCTGCCATGAAGGACATAGAGGGCGTGGCCAGAAGGGAAGCGTGGGGAGGAAGAGCACCTGGGACTCGCCCTGCGCCAGACACCGTGCCGTGTGAGACGCTTCAGACATGTCACTGCATCCTCACTGAAACTAGAGCAAGTGCTGTCAGCGCCATTTTAGAGATTAGAAAGCAGGTTCAGACAGAATCAATCACTTGGCCAAGGTCAGGCAGAGACACTTGGCGCCCAGGTTCGTCTGCTCCTGGGGTGTGAACATTCCTTCCACAGCCTGGCCAGCGGCTCCTTCTCCTAAACGTGGGTGTCCCCTGGCTCCACTTCTGTTTCCCCTTTCTGCGATCTCCCTATAAGATCTGCAAGATCTCTCTCATCCCTTGAGTTATTTCCTCTGACTTCAGCCCACCGGACATTTATTTCCCAGTGAAGAGCCGGTTCTCTTCACAAAACGCCATCTCCAAAAGCAGCTCCTCCTCTGGCCGCTGACACGCCCCCCTCCACCTAAGGGCTGCCCTCTTCTCCCTGCCACTCATGCTCAAAATCAACATCACCTCTGGTGATTTCTCCCCTTTGCCATATACACAATCACTCAATTATCTCCATTCTTTCTTCAAAATCTCTTACTTCTCGCTGTTCACTTTCACCTTTTCTCTTAACACCCCAGCACTGTGACCTTGTCAGCCTGGTTCCTTGCAGAAGCCTCCAACGGGTCTCTGTCAGTGCTTCAAGTTTATCCTGCACACTGCTGCCACACCTGTGGTCCTTACAAACACCCTCTTCATCATAGCATTCGCCTGCCCTCCCACCTCTGCAGGCTCGCCCCCTGCCTTCACCACACCAAGTCCACACCCAGCCCTGCACTCAAGGCCACCTGCACCTGGCCACAGCTTCCCAGCCTCACTCTCTACTCCTCCTCTCCCCAGTTCCTCAGTTTAGCAAAGAGATTGCTCCAACATCATCCTCCTTTCTCCCCTCCTGACACTTGCTGTCCCTCCTCCCCCAGCTGCCTGTCCCCCTCCTGCCTCCGGCCACCTGTCAGTCAGAGCCTCCAGAGCCCTCCTCCCAAGGCCTGCAGGACTCATTATCTCTACTGTTGATCAAGCAAGTAATTATGCACTGCCTTGTAACTCTCTTCTGTTTAGCCTAGAATAGGCATTGAAACTGGCTAGTGCTATTTAATCTTTTTTTTTTTTTTTTTTTTGAGACAGAGTTTTGCTCTTTTTGCCCAGCGAGGAGAGCAGTGGTGTGATCTTGGCTCACAACTACCTCCGCCTCCCAGGTTCAGTCGATTTTCCTGCCTCAGCCTCCCGAATAGCTGGGATTACAGGCATGCGCCACCACACCTGGCTAATTATTATATTTTTAGAGAAAGGGTTTCACCATGTTAGCCAGGCTGGTCTCGAACTCCCGACCTCAGGTGATCCGCCCACCTGGACCTCCGAAAGTGCTGGGATTACAGGCATGAGCCACTGCACCCAGCTGCCATTTAATCTCTATATCTCATGTCTGCCTCTATGTCTATGTCTACATATCTCATCATCTAAATACTATAAACCACTTGGAGGTGAGGACAGTCTAAAAGGTCTTGGTTTCTCCCTACAGCGCCTAATAGGTAGATGATAGGTGCTGGATATTTGTGTTTAGTTCGTTTTTCTTCCCACACAACTTGGCCTCAAACAAACAGCCAGGCTTGGTCAGAACGGTAAGCATCACCCTTAGAAGTCTGCTCTTGGCCACCGCAAATCTGCCACAGGCCAATTTCAATGTAACCTTCAGCTCAGGGTCCCCCACGGGCATCGCTGGTCTCCAGAGCGATCGCTGACCGAGGCGAGGCGCTGGAGGCCGCCCCAGCTCGGCTCTGCCTGCTGATTTGGCGATCGGATTTCCATGCCCCTCCCTGGTCCGGAGCTAAAAGGAAACACCCCGGGGATGGGGGGTGGGGTGGGGGTTCCGGAACCCCGACCCCTCCTTGGTGAAACCACTCCAGCCCAGCTCAGGGGTCGTCAAAAGCACCCTGGGGAACCTCTGCCCTTGGGAGAGAAAGGAGACACTGCACCTTTAAGTCTGGACCCGGTTGAGAAAAACAAGCTGTGATTTATATAAGCGGGAAAATCATGTGATTTGCAGGAACGCTCCCTCCTCCCCCGACCCCCTCCCCGCGTCGCCTCCGAGCCCTTCCCAGAGGGGCCCGGGCGGCGGGCTGGCCCCGGCTGCCCGGGAGGGGCGCGCGCGGGGGGCGCGCCGAGCCTCGGTTCACAAAGCCTCTCCCTGGGCGTGCGTGGCCGCAGCTCTTCCTGTGGACCTCAGACGCGGGGACAGGCGGCGGCGGGCTCTGGGGCGCGGCAGTTTGGTCCTCGCGCTGCCTTGTGGTGGTCTGCGTTTCAGGGGTGCCTCGGCGCGGCCCCGCGGTCCTGGGCCTCCGAGGGTGCACGAGGCCCACTCCCCAGGCTGGGTCGGCTGCTGCCCGCAGGCCAGGAGAAACTGAGGCTCTCCCCCAGCTGCTCAGGGAGAAAGGAAAGCCGGGGATCCCACACACTGGCGTCTGTGTCCCAGAACACCCAGCGGGGGGAGAGCAATTTAAGAAATAATCTGGTTGGAAAGGGCATAACGAAAATCAGCCATTGCTAGAGCTGTGGGGCGGTCGTGTTTAGCCCAGAGGACCTAGCTAGCTTTCAGGAAAAAAACGGATGTGGCCTTTCAGGCAGAGCCCAGAAAAAAAAAGGCCTGTGATTAGGAAGCCCTAAGAACCAGCATAGATCTTTTAAATATTGGAGGGGAGGTGATGTAGCTGCCAGGAGCCCACGCCTACGCGGAGTTAGCTCTGACAGCTTCTAAAGGAAAGGGAGATGCTTAGATCATCCTGAGAAACTGGAAGATCTCCTGAGTGACCTGAAAAGGTCATCTCAACCATCCCCCTGCTAATGGAGGAATACATGGAGCCCATCCCGGAAGGACTCCTAAAGGGATAGGATGAACCATCACTTCTGAAACCAAGCTAGGAGAAGTGGAGGGGCTTTCTCAAGGGAGAAGAGCTGGCAGGAGAAGCAGGGGTCTCTCTCAGCACCACTTCCTTTCCGTAAACCATAATGATGGGCTCTGAAATTGTCCAGGGAAGAAAACCCGTGGCTTCTCAGAGCAACCAGTACCAGGGGTTCCAGCTCGTCACAGAGCATGTGGAAGTTCTGTTTTCTTTTCCTCCTTTGGTCACCTGCTGAGGATGAGGCATAAGCCTAGAGCTGTCTCACCTGGAGGAAAGACACAGCACAATTAACAAAGCTGCTAATGCCTCCTCTCACCCTGACCTCCACCCTCCGTATCCTGCGCAGCCAGCTACGGGCCTCCTGGCCCTCCTCCCACCCACCCTTTCCCTGTCAGATGGAGGGTCTTTATGCTGAGATCATTGCAGGAATACAGCTTCAATGCCCTCTGTCACACCAGCAATGAGAAGAACCTTCCTGTAGGGAAAAGCTCACGGTAGGCAAAGATTCCCAATTATTCCATAAATCCTGAAGAAGAAAAATACAGGTTAACACAGGGATTCGAGAGGATGGCACTCTGTATGTTCAGACATATGCTAATTTCACTCATTCTGTTATTTGATGATTTCGTTATTTAAGGTGTGCCTGGCACTGAGCTAGGCGGCGGGGCTACCATGTGAATAAGACAGAGATGGCTCCTCCCCAAACCCTGCCGCTCGCCCCTCCACTCTGCCTCCCAGGACAGGAGGCTATGATAGACTTTCCTCTCCTGCACCAGCGTGTGTCTGTCTCCTTCCCAGCCCACTCCTCGCAGGTGTTGCCCCAGCCCCAGCTGCTTATGTCTCGTGTGTTCTGCCAAGAGCTGCTTCTGTCAGAAGGCACTAACTCTCTGGTGATTGAGTGGTAGATAGAAGAGGTAACCTAAAGGCTGTCCAGAAAAAATGAGATCAAAGTTGGCAGTCTCCTGGGCCCCTCCCAAAACAAGATACAGCCGCCACCATTTATAATTAATTCAGGCCCCACTTCACTCTGTGCCACCCGCTTTCTGTCTCTCTTTCTCTTTTTTTTTTTTTTTTTTTTTGAGTTCTCTTCCTGATATGCCGGCTATCCCAGTGCAGGCCTCCTCTTTCTGAAGCTTCCCGTGCCAGGGGCCTGTCCATCTCAGAGCCCTCCCAGGTGCAGCTCAGCGCATCCACGGGGTCCTGAGTCCCTGGGCCCTGCGCAGATGTCTATCCAGGGCCTCTTGGTCTCTTCTGTAGCTATGAAGGCTCCTCACTGAGGGTGCCCGAACACCACCCTTAATCCCATATCTGCCGGCCTCTACCTTCTAACCCTCCTAGACCACACCAGCCCCTGCCTTATTCTAGTATTTTCCTGATTTCGCCTATTTCCAGCTTCCCTTGGCCATTCACAAGCACAGCCTGATGCCGTGCATAGGAAGACCTGGCAATAAGCCTGTGGTGAACAAATATTTTAAATGAACAAACAGAAATTATGGCCCCAAACTGAAAACACCCTGGAAGCCACAAAACTTTGTTGCCTTCCAAAGACGCCAGATCTGGACAGCTGAGGTTTTTAAAAAATGCAATGAGTGAATTAGTGAAATCAGCTCATCACGGACACTGTCTCTTTCACGAAATGAAGCCTCAGAAGAAAAAAGGCATCCCAGCCCCTGCCAAATTCCATTCTGTTTCAAATTAGCCTTCCAGTGAAATAAGGGGGCTGTCCTAACTGGTCTTCAGGGTCCTCCTAGTACCTGAGCTCTGAGGCTCTAGACTTCCCCTGAGCAACCTCTTGGAACTCTCCACATTCTCATAACTGGGAAGAAAATGCATTTGTGCTCTGGGCTGAAGCTCAGAAGTGGGCTTTCACGACAGGCATTTCAGGCCTATTTCCCTTTTTCTCCCTTCCCTGAAAGGGCCTCTGGTCTTTCCCAAGCTGCCTGAGTAGAAGGGAACATGCAGCTCCCCCAGAGCAGAGGGGCCCGCGAGAGGGAAAGCTGGCCCAGGCCCAGGGCAGGCTTGCCTCTGACTCTGCAGAGACATTCTTCCCTCCCAGCCAGCAGGGAACTTCTGGAACTTCTAAACAGCACATCCTTGAGCCAGCCCAGGCCCCCACAGCATCCTGCACCCCAGGTTTACAAGCTTTTAGTGGTAACTAACACATTTGGCAAACCTCCTCAAGTGTGAGCCAAGCCAGGCCTTTTTCCCCAGGGCCAAAAACAGGATCAATCTAGCCAGATGAGCCTAGAGCCTTGGTTCTCAGGGCCAAGGCTGGAGAGGACCAGAGGGAAATGTCCTCGGCCAGCCTCATCGTGGTCTCCGTCACCATGCAGTCTGGTCCAGAGATTTCAGGATGCATCACTGATTCCAGGCAGGGCTCCATCCCCGGCCCACACTTAGCCCAGGACCCGGCCAGAGAATCACCAAGCATTCCCAGCAACAGGATGCACGGCTCACTCTTCATGCCAGGCTCCTCCGGGGTCTCTGGTGGGAGCAGCCGGACCTTCTCACTGGTTTCCTGCTATGTCTGGTGGATACAAAAAGCATATGTTGGCTGGGCACAGTGGCTCATGCCTGTAATACCAGCACTTTGGGAGGCCAAAGCAGGCAGATCGATTGAGGCCAAGAGTTCAAGACCAGCCTGGCCAACATGGTGAAACCCTGTCTCTACTAAAAATACAAAAATTAACCAGGCGTGGTGGTGCAGACATGTAGTCCCAGGTACTCGGGAGGCTGAGGCAAGACAATCATTTGAACCTGGGAGGCAGAGGTCGCAGTGAGCTGAGATCGCACCACTATACTACAAACTGGGTGAAGAGCGAGACTCTGTCTCAAAAAAAAAAAAAAAAAAAAAAAAGGCTTATGTCACCTGCCATATATCTCTGCTTTCAGATGATTTTAAAGAGAATGTTGTTTTGAAAGCTTGAGACATGTTCCGGGCTTGGCTTTGGTTCTACGTCCATCTCTGTTTTGAGAAACACAGTCCTTCTCGGTGTATCTGGAAATCTTGGAGGCAGTGAGCTGAACTACAGGGACTTCCTCATTACCCAGGCTGTGCCTTGTCCAAATGCTGCCAAAGGTCTCCAAGAAGAGAAATCCATCCACTCCTTCCTTTGGGTTTTCTAACTGGCGTGCCTGCCCTATAATATCCAAGCAGCGAGTCCAGCCCCATTCCCCTAAGTGTAGGGACTCCATCATTGTGTCCCCCCAACCTTGCAGTGCCTCTCAGATCTTGCCACCACCCGCCAGCTTTCAGATACCAAGACTCTCAGAAGGTTTGTGCTTCCTCTGGTGCCCTCTGGCTGGGACTCCCTGCTTCCCACCTGCCAGCCTCCATCTGCACCTCCTCCCGAAGCTGCTCTCCTCTCCCACCCCCTCTTTATCACCCTCTGCTCAGCCCCATCTGGGCATGATCCCAGCCACCCCCAACTCACACAGCAGCAGACTTTTACGCAAGGTTAGGGGTCATAGAGAAAGAATGACAGTAAGCAAATGAAAATCTATGAATAGACATTACCCTGAAAGTTCACCAACCATCTCCCACCTCAGAAAACTTCTCCCTGTCCCCTAAGTCCCAACTTAAACCATCTTTTCTCCAGCCTTTCTCTTCTCTTCTAGGGCCTTCTACCCAAACTCCAAGTTCCTGGGGATTCATCTTGCAAAACAGTTTGTCTTGCCTTCCACATGCCCAGAAAGTCTCATTGTTCTTACCAGAGCGCTTCCCTGTCGGGAGTTGATCATAGCATAATCCTCAAAACATCTACCTCCAGGATAAATGCCAGCCCACCCATGGAATGATAAAGCACAGCATTTTGTTTTCCATGTAACACTTTCTTCCTATCCACCCCCCACTGCCGCCCCCTTACATCTGGTACCCCTGACAGTCAAGAAATCCACCCCAAAATGTTCCTGTTTTCCTTTTCCTTTTTGTTCTTTCTTTCCTTTACTCCTCTATAGGCATGGCACATCACTAACCAGCATTCCTGCTGCACTTGAAAATGGTGATCTAATTAAAAATAAGTCAACATGAAACAGATACAAAAGCACAAATATTGTATGAGTCCCCTTACATAAGGTACCTAGAGTAGCCAAATTCCCAGAGACAGAAAGTAGAATGGTGGTTACCAGGAGCTGGGGACAGGGAGAAGGGGGAGTTGTGGTTTAGTGGGTGTGGGGTTTCAGTTTGGGAAGATAAAAAAGATGGAAAATGATGATGGTTGCACAATAGTGTGAATGTACTTAGTGCCACTAAACGGTACACGTAAAAGTGGTACATTTTATTTTATTTTTAAACAGTCTCACTCTGTCACCCAGGCTGGAGTGCAGTGGCGTGATCTCGGCCCACTGCAACCTCTGCCTCCCAGGTTCTAGTGATTCTCCTGCCTCAGTCTCTGAGTAGCTGGGATTACAGGTGCCTGCCACCACATTCGGCTGATTTTTGTATTTTTAGTAAACACAAGGTTTACCATGTTGGCCAGGCTGGTCTCGAACTCCTGACCTCAGGTGATCTGCCTGCCTCGGCCTCCCAAAATGCTGGGATTACAGGGATGAGCCACCGTGCCCGGCAAAAACAGTACGTGTTACATTATATATATCTTACCACAATAAAAATAAAGAAATAAATAAGGTCTATAACATTTACTCTGACCTCAAGAGAGACCTGCAGTTAATTGCACAAATAGGGGCTTTTCCCTCAGCAACTTTGGATCATATCACTTCTGTGAACAACTGTGCAGAGATCCTGTGCTCAGCAGATCAGCCTCACCTGCCTCAGGCTCTATGGTCAATCATCTTTCTGCTGACTCCACCCATGTGGCTGTAGACTTTATGCTCCCCTTCCAAACTGATAGAAAACAGAATAAGCACACAGCTGCTGCCACTGGAATAAAAGCCTTCAGATGCTGGTTTTAAGCCTAGTTCAGTCGTTAACTAGCTATGCAGCCTTGGGCAAGTGATTTCATCTCTCTCTCGATATCCTTATAAAGAAAATAGAGAAGATAATAGCTGGTCCCCAGTGAAATAATGGATGTGAACACACTTTGAAAAGTGTGCAAGCTGGTTTCTGTAAGGTCTGACCACACCATGAATGGCATGGTAATCTGTCTGACCTGCACGTACACCCCAGATGAGTTCCTGGAAGAAACGATCAACCTTCCGGCACCTAACTTGAGACATTCTTCTATTGTTTCTTATTCCGGCCTCGATTGACAAGTCCACTGGACTTTGAACTGACCTTGGCCAACCTCCTGACTCCACACCCTTCAACCCCTCCCAGCTTGCAAACCTACGACCCTCTCCCAGCTTGCAAAAAACCGCAGTAAACTGTAACTCCTGTAATTTTCCACTGCCTTCCCCACAACCTATAAAACCAACTCCTATCCACCCGCCTTTGCTGACTCCATTTTCAGACTCAGCCCACCCGCACAGGGGTGAATAAACAGCCATGTTGCTCACACAAAGCCTGTTTAGGGGTCTCTTTATTCAGAGCGTGCGTTTTAACAGTTTCATCTTCTCTTAAACATCTCAAACATAAGAAGGAAGTTGCTACCTGGAAATAAGGAGGTAGTTGGCAAATAGCTCAGTAAATACAACCTAGAAACTACTTTGATCATGGGCCAATAACCCTAAATCGTCATCCTCTTCAAAGATGAAATGAAGCAAGGGCCTTCACAGTCTGGTCTCTACTAGGAAACCCCAGTTTGTTGAGACACTGATTTTCCCAATGATTCACTTTTATTCAGAGCCAATATCCAGGTTTGTCCACAGGGTGCCCATTGCGTTGCTTCACTGAGGTGAGGTGAGGAGTGGGTTCTGAGCAGGAGCATCGTCAGGGAGGAGTGGGAAAGGGACAGAGGGAGGCGCTGATTCCCAGGAGCGCATGTGCCCAATGGCGCCCTCTCATAACGTTCACAGCACTTGGGCATGTTGACTGCCAAAAGACAAATGAAAAGGTGACAGCATGATAGGGTGGATACGAGATCTTGGTCTCAGACAGTGGCCTGATGGTGGCTTCAGACGGTGGCATTAGCTGCCCCTCAGTCTGGTTGCCAGCCGGTCCTGCGGCCCTGGCTCTGGTCCCTTGGGATGCAGGAGGCAGCACTTCTTGCCAGGAAGTCTCTTTCCCTCAGGCCTAAGGAAGAAGTTCAGGTCCCCACAGCCCAGGTAATTCTGCATCCTTTCTCCCTCCAGCCTCCCCTGCTGCACAGGACCCTCTTCTGTCCTTGCAACTGTCCCCTCTAACCTCTGGGGAGCACCCAGAGGCAGAGGCAGAGGTCCCTGTAGTCCCGGGCCACACTCAGGCCCATCTCACACACCTCACAGTGACCCAGCTCGAACCAGATGGAAGTCATCTGGTTAGGGCTTCAGACTGATTTCACCAACAATGACGTCAGGCTCGTCCACACCCATTCCCACATCAACTCCTTCCCAGTCCCCTTCCCACTCACACAGGCAGTGCCAAGAAGTGAAAATGGAAGCAGACTCAGGAACCCGGGCTGGGGTTGTGTTTAGGGACACGACCGGGGCCCGGGGCTTGGATCACGGACAACTCCAGGCTCCGACCTTATCCAGCCCAGCCTCCCAAGCTGCGCGGCACCACAGCTGCAGAATCTGCAATGTACGGGAGCTGGCTTTTCACTTAAAGTCAGGGGAGGAGAATGGGGAGATTTTCCGCAAAGCCCTTCTCTCATCGGGTAGCCTGTTTCCCTGCTTGCCTCGGGGCCTCAGGACACTCAGGGTGGCCTGTCCTTGCTGTGGCCCCACAGCCTTCAATCCAGGCCAGCCAGGGGCGTCTGTGGGTCACCACACCCCAGCTCCGAGGACCCAGAGAGGCAGAGGGTCTTTGTGGGCTCTGAGAATATCACCATGAATTGCAAAATGTTCTTTTCCGTTTTATGGGATTTTAACTTTACTCAGTACCCAGCCGGGGGCAGGCCCAGAGGACTTTGATCCCACGGGCGACCAATGGAATAAACTGTTTCTACAAATGGGGCCTCATCCCAACCTCCTCTCCACCCCTCCTCTCAAAGGTGGCCTGTTTAAGAGCAAGCTGCTCTAACCTTACCACCCCTTCCTGAGAGCTGGGTGGCGGGGAGGGGTGGGGGGGGGCTGGGACATCACTGTGACCAAGAGCTTCCTGGAAAGGGGGAGAGAATTCAAGATCTCCCCATACTCGAAAGAGCCAGAGTGGTTCCTCACAAAAAACCATGGAGTGTCACTGGCCGGAGGCTAGCACAACCTGGAATGTATGAGCCACCAGCTTCTCCACCATGGAGGCTGGGGGTGGGGACAAATATGTTTCTTCTGGGCCCTCGGGGCTAGCCCACCCCAGCCTTCTCATAGGGTGCTTTGAGGGAGGAGCTGCAGCCCAGCTCCTCCAGCCTCTGCCCTCACAAAGGCCCCCTCTGTCCCAGCCTCCCCTACGGTCCTCACTCCCCCAACCCCCACCACACACATGCTCTTCCTACAGGAACAGATTCCAAGCCCAGCTAATGTCGGAGGCTGCCTCCCCACAACGTGCCGGAACAAAGGCTGCTCGTGGCTAAATGTGCCGGGGCGCTTGTCAGGGCTTAGGCAAACGTAATTACAGGGAGAGGCAAAGCCGCTCTCGCAGCCACACCTGGCCATACAGTAAACAGCACTTTTTCCTGTCGAGCTGGGGGGAGCTGAGAGACAGGGAGGCGGCAAACCACAATTTGAATCATTTGGAGAGAAGCTATAAATATAATAATGAGTCATTTGTAAAATATAATTTCATCCAAAAGCCTGGAAAAAATAGGAAAGAAGTTCTTATGCTATTTCAGGCGAAATTGTTCAAGGGTGTTCTGCCAGAACCTGGGGAGGGGACCCAGCTGCCCACCAAGAGCCAGGCTGGGATTCACATACAGGCCTTCCCCAGCTCCACGCCATCCCCCGCCCCACCACCCCGCAGAGTGCTGCCTGGGACAGCGCCGTCCTGGGCCCCCTCGGAATGTGCCGAGGTGGGAATGCTACAGAGCTGATAAGAATCATGGATGAGCCAGCCCCACGTCCAGGCTGTGCAGCCTCAGAACAGTTTAGGGCAGGCACGCTGTTGTTTTTGGCACACTCTCCCCCAGCCTTGGGGCCCTACCAGCCTTTCATACACAGGATGGCTTTTCTAGTGCTGCTCCAAGGTCTCTTCTAGAACACTGAGAAGACTTCATTCCAGCCCTGGGCCCCAACTGCTCTGGGAGAAGAAGGTGGAGCCTTTCTAAAGCTCTGTCTGGGGGAGGGGCTGAGGTCACACTAGGCTTGGTCAGGTCACCACTACCATTCCAGGTAGTGGTGAAGAGCATGTGCTCTGGAACTAGACTTTTCTTAGGTTCAATTACATCTGGGCCACTTAATATCTGTGTGACCTTAAGAAAGTTACCTAACCTCTCTGGGCTCAGTTAACTCATTTATTAGATGGGTCTAGTAATAATTGTACTTTCCTCAAAGGACTCTTGACAAGATGAAATGAGTTAATATGGAAACACCTGGAATAGGGCCTGGCATAGTAAGTACTCAGTAATGTTTAATAAGATTATTATTATCTCTCACCGTGCACCTCGGTACAACAGGAAACCACAGGACAAAGGTACCATGGCATACATCGTTCACCATGGGTGGCCCTGGATAGATACATGGGGTCAAGTCCCCTGGGCTGTCCTGTCGATCTTGAGCAAACTCTTCAATCTCTGCAGCTAGAGGATCCCCTTTATCCCTCTTTATACCCCTACTTTGCCTCTGAACTGAAGTAAGTAGGGAGAGGAGACAGAGTAGCATTCTGCCTGCCTGGGTTTGTTTTTGTTTTTGTTTTTTAGAGACAGTGTCTTGCTCTATCACCCAGGCTGGAGTGCAGTGATCATAGCTCACTGCAGCCTCTAACTCCTGGGCTCAAGCAGTCCTCCCACTTCAGCCTCCCAAGTAACTGGGACTACAGGCCACACTACCACACCCAGCTAATTTTTAATTTGTATTCTTCAGAGATAGGGTCTCACTATGTTGCCCAGGCTGGTCTCAAACTCCTGGCCTCAAGCGATCCTCCTGCCTCAGCCTCCTGAGTCATGGGGATTATAAGAGCAACAAGCCACTATGCCTGTCTTCTATCTTCTGTTTCGGGGCCCTAAGTCAGTTGCTACTTTAAAACAACTAAACACATCCTGAGCTCCAACTTCAGCCCCTCCCTCTCTCCCCTCTTGCCCCGCCCTTTTCCTCTCTTCACTTCCCTCTTTACTTTCCTCTTCTCCATGCCATACCTTTCCTTCCTCGTCTTCCAATTCCAGGGCAGAGCTGGGAGAGTGGGATGAGATCAATGTACTCAAAGCCTCTGCCCCACCCAAACCACCGGGTCCTTTTCCCTCGTTGCTGAGAGTGGCCTTGAAATCCCTCAGTAACACTTCTCCCCCACCCTTAGGTTCCTGCTACACCCAGGGAAGCCAGAAGAAGTAGACAGAAATAGTCTCCATGTCAATATGCTGCATTTTCCTTTCTCAGAAACCAGAGCACCACAGCCAGCTCTAGCCCAGAGGGAAAGCAAGAGGATGTTTTTGCAGCAGGTGTCCTTTCTCCTGTAACTACTAAACTGTCACCCCCTCACTAAAGAGGAGGCCTTTCCCTATGCTGTCCCCACCCCTTGGGGCAAGTTTCCTTCTCTATTGACATGGGTAACTTTTTTTTCTTCACTAATTCTTTAATGTTATAAAATACCTGTCAGTGTTCACATTTCCCTGAATGATTTTTAATTTTTTACTTTTTTAGTATGTTTGTTTGAAGTAGGAATCTAAACAAGATCTACATATTGTGATTAATTGATATGTCTCTGAAGTCTCTTTATAGTTCTGTGTGTAAATCTCTCTCTCTCTCTCCCCCTTGCACTTTTTTTAATGAACAAAATCTGATTGTTTATCTTACAGAATTTCCCAAATCTGGAGTTTTAAAATAATTAAAACACAATGGTGTCGTTTAACATGTTTCTCTGTCCCTTGTAAAGCCAGTAAATTGGTAGTTAGATCTAGTGGCCAGAGTCAGATTTGGTTATTATCTCTTTTTGTTCTTATTTGTTGGCAATATTACTTCACATTGGTAGTATATAGTACTACCTGGTTGCTTCTTCTTGTCACATTGTCAGTCATTGTTGATCATTGCCTAGATTCATTAATTCATTCGAGCCTACAAAATTCTGTTACTCTATTGTCATTCCTTATTCATTTATTAGATAGAACTCCCCATTTCCAATGCTCTTAAATTGCTGTGTATAGATTCAGATGTCTATCTAGTATAATTTTCCTTCAGTTTGAAGGACTCCAGTCACCATTTTTTATAATGCAAGTATTCAGGTGATTCTTGACATTTTAACTGTCTGAAAAGTTTTTATTTCCCCTTCATTTTTGAAAGCTACTTTTGTTGGGTATAGAATTCTATGATGACAATTTTTTTTCCCTTCAGTATTTAGAAGATGTTATTCCATTGTCTTCTGGCTTTCATTGTTTTCAAAGAGAAGTCTGCAGCCAAGAAGTCTGCAGCCAGCTGCAGTGACTCATGCCTGTAAACCCAGCACTTTAGGAGGCCAAGAAGGGCAGATAACCTGAGGTCAGGAATTTGAGACCAGCCTGGCCAACATGCTGAAACCCCATCTCTACTAAAAATAAGAAATTTAGCCTGTAATCCCAGCTACTCAAGAGACTGAGGCAGGAGAATCACCTGAACCCAGGAGGTGGAGGTTGCAGTGAGCCCAGATCATGCCACTGCACTCCAGCCTATGCCACAGAGTGAGACTTTGTCCCCCAAAAAGAAAAAAAGAAAAACAAAAAAGTATGCTGTAATTTTTTTTTTTGAGATGGTGTCTCACCCTGTCACCCAAGCTGGAGTGCAATGGTGTGATCTCAGCTCACTGCAGCCTCCACCTCCTGGGTTTAAGTGACTCTCCTGCCTCAGTCTCCTAGGTAGCTGGGATTACAGGATTACATCACCATGCCCAGCTAACTTTTTTTTTGTATCTTTAGTAGATAAGGGGTTTCACCATGTTGGCCAGCCTGGTTTCATTCAAACTCTTCAACTCATGATCTGCTCACCTTGGCCTCCCAAAGTGCTGGGATTACAGGTTGTGAGCCACCATACCTGGCCTGCTGTCATTTTTTTTTTTTTTGAGATGGAGTCTCACTCTGTCGCCCAGGCTGGAGTGCAGTGGTGAGATCTCAGCTCACTGCAACCTCCGCCTCCCAGGTTCAATGACTCCCCTGCCTCAGCCTCCTGAGTAGCTGGGACTACAGGCATGTGCCACCACGTCCAGCTAATTTTTTGTATTTTTGGTAGAGATAGGGTTTCACCATGTTAGCCAGGATGGTCTCAATCTCGTGACGTCATGATCCACCCACCTCGGCCTCCCAAAGTGCTGGGATTACAGGCGTGCGTCGCCATGCACGGCCTGTCATTTTCAATGTTGTACCCTTGTACATAGTGTGTCCTGTTTTCCTCTAGCTGCTTGTAAGGTATTCTGTTTCACACTCGTTTTAAACGGTTTGGTTATGATGTGTTCTTTGTGTAGTTCTCCAGCTTTTTTTTTTTTTTTTTTTTTATTTTTAGTAGAGATGAGGTTTCACCGTGTTAGCCAGGATGGTCTTGATCTCTGACTTCATGATCCACCTGCTTCGGCCTCCCAAAGTGCTGGGATTACAGGCGTGAGCCACCAGTCTGGCTTTTTTTTTTCTTTTTGAGATGGAGTCTCGCTCTGTCTCCAGGCTAGAGTGCAGTGGTACAATTTCAATTCACTGCAACGTCTGCCTCCCAGATTCAAGCAATTCTCCTGCCTCAGCCTCCCGAGTAGCTGAGACTACAGGCACATGCCACCAGGTCCAGCTAATTTTTGTATTTTTAGTAGAGACAGGGTTTCACCATATTGGCCAGGATGTTCTCAATCTCTCGACCTTGTGATCTGCCTACCTTGGCCTCCCAAAGTGCTGGGATTACAGCCACTACACCCGGCACCACTTCACTTGAAGTTTTCTTACAGCTCACTGGTGCTCTGCTCTTTTTTGTTTTTCTCAATCTTTCTTCTCTGTGTTTCTTTTTGGATAGTCTCTATGACTATATCTTCAGCTTCATTTGTTTTTTCTTCTGGAGGGTTTACTCTGCTGTTGATTTCACTGAATATATTTTTTATTTCACATTATAGTTTTCATTGCTAGAAGTTCAGTTTAGATTTTTAAAATATCTTCCATGCCTTTATTTAACATACTTAATCTTTCTTTTGCTTTCTTAAGCATATAATAACTGTTTTAATGTCCTCGTCTACTAATGTCATTTTTCTAACAGCTATGTCATTTCTGGGTCTGTTTCCATTGATTGATTTTCTTTCTTTGTTATTGGTCATATTTTCCTCATTATTTGTATGCCTGTATCCAGTAATTTTTGACTGGATACTAGACATGGTGAATTTTACCTTGTTGGGTGTTGGATAGTTTTATATTTCTGTAAATACTCTGGAACTTTGTTCTGAGACACAGTTATTTGGAAACAGATCTTTTCAAGTTTGACTGTGTTTAAACTTTGTTAGTTAAGACCAGAATATCCACTAGTCTAGTGCTAACTTTGCCCCACTACTGAGATAATACCCTTCTGAGTACTCTTTCTGATGTCTTGTGATTTCTGAGGTTTTCCGACTGGCTGATGAGAACATACACTCCAGGGATTATTTCCTCTGTTCCTTTTGTGTGGTTGTTTCCCTAGACTCAGATACTTTCTTCACATACATGCTCTGATCAGTACTCAGCCAAAGACTCAAGGGGACCTTCTCCAGATTTCTGCCTCTCTCTCTTGCCCTCAACCTCTTGCCCCCGACCTTTATTCTCATCCTTCATTTCTCTGTAGCTCTCTCCTGTTTGGTGCATTGCCCTTAAAACTATAGCTGCCTTGGCCTCCCTGGATTCCCTGTTCCATCTCCTCAGCTCAGAAAGGCTACTGGACTCTGCCTGGATTCCTCCTCTTTGCACAGCAGCCTGGAAACTCTCTCAAGGCAGTAGGATGGAGCAAATGTGCAGCTCAGCTCATTTGTTTTCCCTCTCTCAGGGATCACTGTCCTGTGCTGTCTGATATCCCAAACCATTGCTTCATATATTTTAGGCAACATTTTAATTGCTCCAGGAAGGAGCATAAAGTCCATGCCTGTTATTCCATCTTGGCCAGAAACAGAAGTTGTTCTGGATAACTTCTGCTTAAAGTTGTATATTCAGCTCAGGACCTTGCTTTCAGAAGACTTCCCTATGCCCCACCATTATCTCCACCAGTGCAGGTTGGAAGCTCTTCTTCAGTGAGCTTATAATATCCTACCTACGAATATGACTATCGCTTATGAGTCTCTCTGCAGGGCCACCATGTTGCTTTCTAGTCTGTGAGCTCATCTGGGGTACAGTTATATCTCAACATCTTTGTATTCTCCCTGGTGTCTTGTATATAGTAGGTGCTGAATTAAATGTTTAGGAGAACTCAGTAAACATAAGATTCAGAAAAAAAAAAAAAAGCAAGAAAGAAAGAAAAAGAGAAAAGAAATAAATGTTTAGGAGAATGAGGCCGGGGGCAGTGGCTCATGCCTGTGATCTCAACAGTTTGGAAGGCCAAAGCAGGGGAATCACTTGAGGCCAGGAGTTTGAGGTTAGTCAGAGCAGCATAGAAAGACTTTGTCTCTACAAAAAATGAAAAAAATTAGCTGAGCATGGTGGCATGTGCCAGCAGTCCCAGCTACTCAGGAGGCTGAGGCAGGAGGATCACTTGAGCCAGGAGTTCAAGGCTGCAGTGAGCTGTCACTATGCCACTGCACTCCAGCCTTGGCAATGGAGCAAGATACTTTATTTAAAACAAGAAGAGCAAAAAAAAGTTTAGGAGAATGAATGAAGAGAAACTCATAGTCACTTGGCCATCACCAGCTATAACTAAACAATGATAAGACCATACCTATAACTGGCATTTACTATTAGACTCACCATAAACTATGGGCACTGACACTGACAGCTGTCTCTGGGCACCTCCCTCATCCTGAGCTGACCTGACAATGTCCAGAGCACTCCCAAGAATGTGACTTTAAATATCCTGACCTTGACAATCCCAAGGCCTTCAATGGAGGGTGTGTGGCACTGAGACATATGAGTCATTGAAGGTTCCAGAAGAGTGTAACTGCTTCACTAAGGCTTTCAGAATACTCCCTGTCCTAAAGTGAGATGGAGGAAATAAAATAAACATGGAAAAGCCTAGTAAACACTCTCCCCAGTGTTTGTCACATTCTCTGCCTCCCACAGATGTCTACAGAATTCTCTGACTATACAAGGGACACTGACAGAGGATCCCAGGCACACTCACTGCCAGCTCAGTGTCTGGACAAAGCAACCCTAATAGATCCAAGGCAGAATCAAACATGATCAAGGAGTAAGACAGCAGGGACTCAGGGCAAACTGGTTCCTGGAATCACAGTCTGCATACTTCCCAAACCTACCTTGGCTGTAGAAACCCATGCTTTTCAGGTCTAATAGACAAGGCTCTGCTGAGCTTTCACTCTGGGCCCTACATAGGGCACAGATACTATCAGGACAAAATGAGTACTGCTGATCATCCTTAAAGAATTTAATAACTTCCTTAAATGCAATGTTTCCCAAAGCAGGGCTCCCTAGCCACCCTCATGTGAATCACCAAGTATATTTGTTAATAATGCAGATCTCCAAGCCCAATCCCAGATGGAAGGAATCAGATTCTTTGGGGATGAAGCCCAATAATCTATATTTTTAATAAACATCTTATGTACACAAAAGTGTGAGAACTACTGCTTTAATGTTCACAGAAGACATTAAAGCAGTGGTTCTGTGAAGACAGATTGGTTTTGCTTTGGGACTTGAGAATAATGTTAAGAGTTGAAGTCTCCAGCCATTGTCATCTGGGCTTGGAGTTTCTTTGTGGGCTTCTGGTTGATTCTATGAGCTAGTAGAGCTAGTATATGAAACCAGACAGAGCTTTTTTTTTTTTTTTTTTGAGAGGGAGTTTCACTCTTGTTGCCCAAGCTGGAGTGCAATGACACGATCTCAGCTCACTGCAACCTCTGCCTCCCAGATCCAAGCGATTCTCTTACCTCAGCCTCCCAAGTATCTGGGATTACAGGCATGCACCACCACACCCAGCTAATTGTTGTATTTTTAGTAGAGACAGGGTTTCACCATGTTGGTCAGGCTGGTCTTGAACTCCCAACCTCAGGTGATCCACCCACCTCGGCCTCCCAAAGTGCTGGGATTACAGGCGTGAACCACCACACCTGGCCGAAACCAGAGCTCTTTGTGAGACTAGTGTTTGAGTCTGGAATCTGGCCTGGGTATTTCTTTCTCTAAGAAAATAGGTCTTAGTTATCTTCCCAAATACTCAGGCTTACATTTAGTCTTGAACTGTGCCTTTGAACAATTTGAAGAAACTGGCTGGGAGGCACTCTAAAACTGGTCATTGCCTATAGGCTGTGTCCCACTTCCATCTGTAATGGAAGTTATGGTCACCTTTGTTTTAGGAGGAGTAAAAAACAGGAGGTACTTGGGAAAGGGCTTGGGATAAGCCTTCAACCATATCCTATATCCTGTATCCCATATCCATGTTTCATACCCATATCCCATATCTCATAGCCCATATATCCCATAGCCCATTTTCCATAACCCACAGCCCATATCCATATCCCATATCCCATATCCATAGCCCATGGACCATAGCCCATAGCCAAGCTTACCTTTCTTTTTTTCTTTTTTTTTTTTTTGAGGAGTCTCGCTCTGTCGCCAGACTGGAGGGCAGTGGTGTGATCTTAGCTCACTGCAACCTCCGCCTCCTGGGTTCAAGCAATTCTTTTGCCTCAGCCTCCTAAGTATCTGGGATTACAGGCATGCACCACCATGCTCAGCTAATTTCTGTATTTTTAGTAGAGACAGGGTTTCTCCATGTTGGTGACATTGGTCTTGAACTCCTGACCTCATGATCCACCCACCTCAGCCTCCCAAAGTACTGGGATTACAGGTGTGAGCCACCGCACCTGGCAGGCAGCTCACCCTTTTATAGTAGTTTACTAATAGCAAACCCAATCCAACACTCTACATTTTTCTACTAAGTAGTGCACTGCTACAGCCACAGTAGGCATACGATCTGCACCCCAAGTCACAACAGGAAACTGTGTAACTAGCTAATTAGATGGCCAATTTTTCAGCCAAAAATGTAGAGGTTCTTTATCCTTCGTCTCACCTCTTTGGTTGAACCAATCCCATTTTTAGGGCCTGTCTCTTGAAACACTTTATGGAACTCATTTCTGTATCAGTTAGGCATCTTTAGGTTAGAGTAAACCAATCTCCAATTCAACTGGTTTAAACAATGCGGAGAATTTATTGGCTCACTTTACTATAAAGTCTAGAGGAAGAGATGGCTTTAAATAAGGCTTGAGGCCAGGCGTGGTGGTCATGCCTATAATCCCAGCAATTTGGGAGGCCAAGGTGGGTGGATTTGAACTCCTGGCTATATTTTCTTCCTTCTCTGTCTGTTTTTGGATAGGCTAGTTTGAACATAAGCTTACCTTTTTCTTTCTTTCTTTCTTTTTTGAGATGGGCAGTGGTACAATCTCAGCTCACTGCAGGCCAAGAGTTCCAGACCAGCCTGGGCAACACAGTGAGACCCCATCTCTAAAAAAAAAAAAAATTTAATTAGCTGGGCACAGTGACATGCATCTGTGGCCCTAGCTGCTCAGGAGGCTGAGGTGGAAGAATCACTTGAGCCTACGAAGTCAAGGCTGCAGTGACTATGATCGCACGACTGCAGTCCAGCCTGGGCAACAGAACAAGACCCTATCTCAAAAAAAAAAGTAAATAAGGCTTAATCCAGGAGTTCATACAATGTTACCATGAACTCAGTTTCCCCTTTCTCTCACTCTGCCTTTCATGGCACCATCATGTTTCATACAGTGGTCTTCCAATAGCTCCAGATTCTCCCATAATAGTCATGGCACGGCCACAGCAATTCACACCTTACATTTTCATACATGTCACTGCTATACAAGTCCTGAGACTCATAATCTCTCACTCACTTAAAATGGATCAAGTGCCCATCCCTGAACCAACCACTGTGGCCAGTGCACTAATTAACTTAGCAATGGCTGGGAAGAAGAGCTCATCACACCCAAATCACATGGTTGAACATGTAAAATCCTCTAAAAGAAAACCATGACTATGGCAGGAGGCAGGGAACAGACGCTGGCCAGGCACCCAACCAGGAGTTTATAGCCAAATAGCCAAAATTAGTATCATCTACTAATTTTTTCCATACTTTAGCCAAAGTGATCTTACTAAAACTCTGATTCAATCATCACCCTCCTATCTTCAATCCTTCAGGCTTCCCATTGCCTTTGGAATAAAGTCAGTATTTGTTCATAAGGTTGGCAGAGTCCTGTATGATCTAGCCAATCTCTCTTCTCTTCCTCCATCACACTTCAGATAAACTGACCCTTTTAAGTGTCTTAAACTTGCCATGCCCTTTCTGAGCTCTCACACATGGCCTTCCCTATAATTGAACTTTCATCATACTTCTTTGGTTCACTTCTACTCAGTCCTCAGATTTCAGCTTAGCAGTCACTTCTTCCTGGAAGCTTTCTATGAGTTCCTAGTACTGAGTCATGTACCCCCTCTATGGACTCCCCACATCACTTCCAATTTCTTTTTTTTTCTTTTTTTTTTTTTTTTTTTTTGAGACGGAGTCTTGCTCTGTCGCCAGGCTGGAGCGCAGTGGCACAACCTTGGCTCACTGCAACCTCGGCTCACTGCAACCTCTGCCTCCAGGGTTCAAGCGATTCTTCCACCTAAACCTCCCAAGTACCTGGGACTATAGGTGCGCACCACCATGCCCAGCTAATTTTTGTATTTTTAGAAGAGATGGGGTTTCACCATGTTGGCCAGGATGGTATTGATCTCTTAACCTTGTGATCCGCCCGCCTCAGCCTCCCAAAGTGCTGGAATTACAGGCATGAGCCACCACGCCCGGCTCTTTTTTTTTTTTTTTTGACAGTCTTGCTCCATCACCCAGGCTGGAGTGTAATGGAATGATCTCAGCTCACTGCAACCTCCACCTCCCAGGTTCAAGCAATTCTCCTGCCTCAAGCTCCCAAGTAGCTGGAATTACAGGCACATACCACCATGTCCAGCTAATTTTTTTTTTATTTTTATTTTTAGTAGAGACAGCTTCTGCCATGTTGGCCAGCCTGGTCTCGAACTCTTGACCTCAGGTGATACACCTGCCTCAGCCTCCCAAAGTGCTGGGATTACAGGCATGAGCCACCACACCCGGCCTCCAATTTCTTATATATATCATTTATTTGGTGTCATTGGCATTTAATAAAAAATAAGGAGATCATTACCATGATCCTCAATATATGACCACTTGAACTAAAAGCGTGGCTTCAGAAATAAATGAGGGAGAGAGGGTGGTTAGGGAAGCATTTAGAATGACTTCCAAGTTTCTGGGCTGGTTAACAGGAGAACACTGGTGTCCTGATAAGGAAGTTAGATCCTATCAAGTCGGTGATGGAGCTGCAGCAGACAACTCTAGGTGTCCTGCACTCTATACCCTCTCTCCCTGCTCAGATTCAGCTACAGCTGTGGCAGTCGTCCCAGCCCCCCACCCAGGCACTCACAGCATCCCTCCTTAATGGCCATGACGTGGCTGGCTCGTGGCTGGCTTCTGCCTTGGGCAGCCCAGAAATGCAGGGAAGCTAATATCCCCAGCACAGCGCTCAAGAAACGGGGCATAAGAGACCACTGAATAAGTGCCCCGGCCTCCTATGCTGCTGGAGGCTGATCTGAGATGCGTTCTACCCAGTTCCTTACAGGCCCAGCCAGATCTTCAGTTGCTCACAGTGGTAATCAGCTCAATCACATACTCTTTGTGGCTTTTCCTTCTTCCCTGCCTCACTCTTCTTGCTCTCCCACCCTGCTTCCCAGGATCATCTCCCAAATAAACTCCCTGAGGTCAAGTCCTGGTCTCAGTCCCTGCTTTCATCCCAAACAGAAGCCACTGAAGACTCTGACAGAGAAAACAAGAGGAGAAGCAGGTTGAGGGGCAGCTGGCACCATAACAGCCACATGTACTGTGAGAAGCCCATGGGACAACACAGGGCCACGATGCTGGCAGGGATTTGACCTCTGCTCAACCTACAGAGCATTTTCCCTTTATTTGTCACTGTTGATCTCCCTCTTTGACATGCTTCACTGACACAATCCTTCCCTGGTCTTCCTCCTACATTCCTGGCTACTACTTTCAGTTTCCTTTGTAAAATAAAGTTGCTAGTGTTGAGGCTAGAGGATGGGTACATAGGAGGTTGTGACAAAATGTTATACTTTTGCGTATCTTACTCTTTCCAAAATACATTTGTGTGTGTGTGTGTGTGTGTGTGTGTGTGACAGAGATGGAATTTTTCTCTTGTTGCCCAGAGTGTAAGTGGCGTGGAGTGGAGTGGAGTGGCACGATCTCGGCTCACTACAACCTCCATTTCCTGGGTTCAAGCGATTCTCCTGCCTCAGCCTCCCAAGTAGCTGGGATTACAGGCAGGTGCCACCACGCTCAGCTAATTTTTTTTTTTTTTTTTATTTTTAGTAGAGATGGGGTTTCACCATGTTGGCCAGGATGACTTCAATCTCCTAATCTTATGATCTGCCTGCCTCAGCCTCCCAAAGTGCTGGGATTACAGGCATGAGCCACTGCACCCGGCCTTGTTTTGTATTTGTAGTATAGACAGGGTTTCACCATGTTGGCCAGACTGGTCTCAAACTCGTGACCTCAGGTGATCCACCCCACTAAATTTCCAAAAGTGCTGGGATTACAGGCGTGAGCCACCGTGCCCGGCCTCCAAAGTACTTTTTTTTTTTTGAGACGGAGTTTCACTCTTGTAGCCCAGGTTGAAATGCAATGGCGTGATCTCAGCTCACTGCAACCTCTGCCTTCCGGGTTCAAGCAATTCTCCTGCCTCAGCTTCCCAAGTAGCTGGGATTATGGGTGCCCGCCACCACTCCAGACTAATTTTTGTATTTTTAGTAGAGATAGGGTTTCACCATGTTGGCCAGGCTGGTCTTGAACTCCTGACCTCAAGTGATCCACCTGCCTCAGCTCCCAAGGTGCTGGGATTACAGGTGTGAGCCACCGTGCCCTGCTCAAAACACTTTTTTAAGAATAACTTTTAAATGGGGTTTCTCTTCTCATCTCTTCGTCTACTCGATGATTTTCAAATGTGTGCAGAAGCTTACCTAAGTGTCACCTGGGGATCTTGTTCAAGGCATGCTCACCTTGCCCTGCTTGAGTGGGCCCCTGCTATTTTTCTGACTTTATCTCCCACCACTCCCTTGTCCTTACATTGCTCCAGCCACACTGGCCTTCCTCCTCTTCCCCAAACACACTGATAAGTCATCTATGCCTCTATGACCTTCACACTTACATAACCACAAATGACAGATACCACTACATGATCTCTGCTGAAACGTTACCTCCTCAAAGCAGTCATTCTAAAATAGTGTGCATGCACACACACACGCATACGCCCTCTATCACACTGACCTGTTTTATTGTCTGCATAAAACCTGTCACTATCTAAAAATATCTGGCTTGCTTACTTGTTTACTTGGATTTTGGCCACTAGCTCCATATTGGCTAGCACTTCTAGAAGGTGAGTTCCTATTTACTGCCCTATCACAACTCTGGGCATATTCAAACTGCTTAATAAATATATGTTGTGTGGATGAAGAGCTATATGCCTACAGGACTCAGGAGGGAGAGCTGGGGGCACAGACATAGGAGCTGGCATCATCACAACAGCAACAGTGGAAACTATTTTGCAAAATGGTTTGCCCAGTTAAGAGTGGGTAGAAGTGAGGAAGACCAGAATATAATCCAGAAGATCAGCCACAGAGTGGAAGAAGGAAAAGGAGCCTGGGAAGGAAACCAAGAAGCAGCCAGAGAGGCTGGACAAGCGCTGGAGGGAGAGCTGCCATAGAAACCAGGAAACCAGGATAGAGAGTTCAAAAAGAGGAAGCTGTGGACCAAGCAGGCCAAGATGAAATGCACCCAGTGGATTCTTGTCACTAGGAAGACACAAGGAACATCCAGTTTCAGTAAAATAAGGGGCAACTGGCAGCCAATGGACGTCTCTGGATAAATGCCCCAGCCTCTCGCCATTTGGAGGGACAGTTACAACAACAAGCTCAAAAGTGCACCCTTTGTTGGCTTGTCTTCCTTACCTGTTTCATTCTCCCCACTCCCTTCTCCCTCCCCTTTTCCCTGCTCCCTAGAATCCCTTACCACATAAACAATTAGCATTTGCTGCCTGTCTCAGGCTTTGCAATCCAGGAAGTCCAAACTAGAACAGACTAGCTCTATTTCTCACCTGTTTCTGTCTTCCTAGGAGGGAACAAGACTTTCCCTTTACATTTCATCATCCAAAACTGGTTTGTGTACCCATGTCTAAACGAATTATAACCACCAGGGAAAGGGATTATTAGGATTTGCCTAGACCAACCATGTTTTATTCCCTGGAGCTGGGCATGCCATTTATCGAGATAAAGCCAGGTCCTGGTTCCATCTCCAAACCATCAAGATTCCAAAGACTAATGAGTACGGGGACCCCTGGCAAGGATGGCATCTGTCAACTTCTGCACATATGCCCAACTGCATCCACCACAGCTAAGGACTGCTGTACATTCATGCCTCTGCATGGCACTGTGCTGGGTGCTGCGGGCCAGAATGCAAAGATCATAACACAGGATTTCTGACCTGACAGGGGTGTCATCTGGACACATTACATACACACTATATAATGTGAAAACACAGAGGACAGCAGCATGGTGGACTGCAACTCAGAGAGGAAAGACTTAGGATAGACTCGGTTGTGCTGAAGAAACAAAAAGCCCCTCAGATATATGTGTCCCACACTACCTAGCACCCACGGGTGGACAGGAGGTTCTACTCCATGGCACCATGCGCACTCCAGAACCTAGCCTGAGAGAACAGCTTTTCTTTTTTTAGATGGAGTTTTGCTATTACACCCAGGCTGAAGTGAAGTGGCATGATCTCGGCTCACTGCAACCTCTGTTCCCCAGGTTCAAGCAAGTCTCCTGCCTTATCCTCCTAAGTAGCTGGGATTACAGGTGCCCACCTCCACATCTGGCTACTTTTTGTATTTTTAGTAGAGATGGGGTTTCACCATGTTGGCCAGGCTAGTCTCAAACTCCTGAACTCAGATGATCCACCCACCTCGACCTCCCAAAATGCTAGGATTACAGGCATGAGCCTCCGTGCCCAGCCTGAGAACAGCTTTTATCTGGATGTCACCCATCACTGAGCCAGAGGGAAAGACAGCTCAGAAGGTTCTGAATTAGCAATCGAATTCTGGAATTCTTGGCCCAGAAGTGAAATGTATGACTTCCACTCACAACTCATTGGTTAAAGCTGGTCACATGGCCCCATCCAAATACAGACAGCCAGGGAGAGGGATCCTACCATATGCCAGAAGGCACAGAGGCAGAGATATTTAGTGAGCAGTGGAAAGACATCCAGAAACCACCAAGGAAGAATGACATTTGAACTGATCTTTGAAAAATCTTTGCGTCTTCAATACATGAAGTTAAGGGCCAGGGAGGAGGACCTGCCAGGTAATTACATAAGAGAAGTCATGGAAGCATGAAGTGGCCTGGCTGGTATGACCAAAGCCAGGCTGCCCGAGGGGACAGGGATTGGCCTGGGGTCAAGGAAGGAGGCAGGAAGGCTGAGCCTAACTGTGAAGAGCTTTGAATCACATAATAAGGATTTTGTACTCTACTGGATGATTGGCAATAGAGAGCTACCAAAGAGTTTTTTTATTTGTTTGTTTGTTTGTTTGTTTTTTGAGACAGTTTTGCTCTTGTTGCCCAGGCTGGAGTACAATGGCGCGATCTCGGCTCACTGCAACCTCTGCCTCCTGAGTTCAAGCGATTCTCCTGCCTCAGCCTCCCGAGTAGCTCAGATTACAGGCATACGCCACCATGCCCAGCTAATTTTTTTTTTTTTTTTTTTTAATCTACTAGAGACGGTGTTTCACCACGTTGGCCAGGCTGGTCTTGAGCTCCTGACCTCAGGTGATCCACCCGCCTTAGCCTCCCAAAGTCCTAGGATTACAGGTGTGAGCCATTGCGCCCAGCCTCTTTTTTTAGAGGCAGAGTCTGGCTCTGTCACACAGGCTGGAGTGCAATGGTGCAATCATGGCTTACTGCCGTCTCGACCTCCTGGGCACAGGCAATCCTCCTGCCTCAGCCCCCCAAAATGCTGGGATTGCAGGTGTGAGCCTCCACGCCTGACTGACTCTCACATTTCCCTTGGCCCTCACTCTCTTTCTCTCTCTTGTCATTTGTCCATTGACGATTCCGGGTCATTTGTCCTAGAGAATTTTCCAAACTCTGGATTTTGCTAATGAAATCCCTCCACTACCATTTACCATGCTTATCTTCCTCCTACATTTCCTTTACACTGGTGGCTGATTTTAAAACTCCCCTCCTCTTTAACAGAAGCAGAGGGAGAAGGAAAGGGGGAAGGGAACCATCATTTATCAACACCTACTGTGTGCCAGGCACTGTTTGGGTTCTTGTATAAACATGATCTCATTTAATCCTCACTGATACCCTTTGAGGTGAATATTTATTATCACTCTTCTTACACATGAGGAAACCAGGACTCAGCAAATCTGAGTCTCACAAATTGATCTCATAAAACTAGAAAATGACGGAACCAGGGTTGGAGCCCAGCTCTCTGTGACTCTAGAGCCTCTTCTCACTGCACTACACTGCCCCGGAGGGAAAAGAGGGTGGCACATGAGTGACAGTGCAGGAAGGAGGTCTAGCTAGCCTGCGTCCTGGGACTATTACTCATACTGTTCAGTGTTAATAATACACACTGTGACTTCATATGTGCCAAGTACTTTACATGCATCACAAGGATCTGGACGATGGATGCTTATTATCCCCATTTTACAGGTGGGGAAAATGAGACAGTGGGGGCCAGAAAGGGCAAGTGGCTTGTCCTGGGCAATTTAGCTCGTCTCACCAGCTTTCGGCCTCAGGTTTGTCTGCCAGTGGAGCCCATGTTTGCACCACTGTCCTACGTGGCCTCTCCTCATGAATGGCTCTGTCCTTCTGGATGCGATGGATAGAGCTGGGTGCAGAGATAGGAAGAGCAGCCCCACTTTCCTAACTGGAGGACTGGAGCGAGAGCTCTCACTGTCAGCCTAGTGTGGATTGACTCCTTTCCCCCACATTCCCCAACTGAGGACAGTCTATACCAAGCTCACAGCACTGAGCCGCTGGGGGAGGGCCAGCCCACACCCAGCCCTGTCAATCTTGGTGGCATGGTCTCCCTTCCAGAGCTTTCTCAGGAGGCCCCATTTCCTACTGCAGCGGGGCAAGAATTCAGGAGGAGCCCACTCAAAGGGGAGACAGAGGCAGTGCTCCCTGCGAGCAGCTCTTCCCTCCCAGAGCTGTCATGGACAATTGGAGAGAAAAACCGGGACATTCTCCCCCACCAGGATATTTTGTATGCTTTGCACTTACTGCTGCGTTCCCTTCATCTAAAACCTCTAAAATTTCAAATAAAAAGGTACAATGAAAGCAGCAGCAGGATAAATAGCCACAGTGATCTGAGCTGAAACCCTGGAAGCTTTATTCACATCTTTAGAAAAACTCTGAAGGCTCCTAGTAGCAGCTGCAGTACAAAGCCTCACACTTTAATTCTAAGGCTGCCAGAAATAGGTCTGTCAGGCCTGAAATATCACTGCATTTCATTACTCTTAAATGTGCATTACCATCTCCGCTTCATTACCAGCTGGGGGGTATTCTCGGGATCAACTCCGGAGAGCACCAGGGATCTGGGATATATGGGGAAGAGCAGAGGACACAGTTGGGGCTAGAACACCCATATGGGTGGAGAGACCTAGTGGGCTTAAAGATCACGCTAGGCCCACAGGAGCGGAGGATCCATGTCCCCAGCAGAGGAAGGCAGGCTGCACTCTCCAAGTCTGATGTCACCCACTTGGGCGGTGAAGCCAGTATGGGAGAGGCAGCCGCAGGACTGCTGGGGCGGTGGAGAGGACAGTTTTTGAGCACGAAATAGGGCCTATGGAAGCAATGGATAAAGGGCCAAGGCCTTCGAGCCCAGCAGCAGGTAGGAACTGGTTAGAGGGAAATTAGGCCATCTGGGCTGGGCGAAATCACAGGCACAAAGCAGCCAGTGCAAAATCCTGGAAGGAGGCGGCTGCTGGAGGTTTGGAAGTTTGGAGCCTGGAGCAATCTGCATGTTTATAATAAAACTGACACTCAGGGCAGCTCTGAATAATTCAGTAGGCACTGTGATCTCGTTACAGTGCCTGTCCCTGGGGTACAAAGGGAGAGGGGCTGGCTCGGCCCAGGCTGGCTGCCGCCACCAGGCTCCCTGAAAGGGCGTGACAGATGGGCCGACACCAGCCACCACCCAGTCACGCTTCGCACGGTGATTGGTTTTCAAAGGAGGACAGGGTTTGTGAATGGAGCCAGCTTGTTGCTTGCTGCCTTCAAATGGACGCTGCTGGGTCGCGTGGCCAGCCGGGCCCCCTTGTGAATGGGGCATCACCAGTGGGTGGTGAACAAGCCGGAGATGACTCCCCCTTCCCCTCCCCCATCACTGCTGAAGCTGCGATGGAGGGAAAGGGGAGCAGGGCCCCTGACCCTTCTCTCTGCTGACAGGTTTAACCCTCCATTGGTCTTCCTCTGCTCTAACCCTGCATCAGTGAGAATTAGGTTCAGGCTCATATACCATTAAAACAAAAAGTTAAAACAAGATGAGAGTGTATTTTTCTCTCATGTAAACAAATCCAGAGATAACTAGTACAGATGTAGTTTGTGAGCTCCACCACCATCAGGACCTAAGCCCCTTTCCCCGAACTACCCTGCCATCCCCAGTCCTCAGCTTGCTAGTCCTGGTCCCAGATGACCGCTCAAGCTCCCACGTCATGTCTACATTCCAGCCATCAGGAAAAGAAGATGGGAAGAAGCTGCCCAGAGTGCATACTAGTCGTGGAGATTTCCAGAAGCTGCCACATGTGCAATAGATGACAACTTGGTTACATGGCTACACTTAGCTGCAAGAGAGGTTGGGAAATGTATGCTTGTCTTATGTGGCCATTTGTTTGTTGGTAGATAATTCTCCATGGTTCTATTCAATTTCTACACATCTTGCAAGTGAGGCACTGACTGTCCTTTGTTCCAGGTTGTCATTTTCAGGATATAGTCGACAGCCTTGGAAGATCTAGTGTCTCCCTCCAAAAGGGGCAGGTATGCTGCCCCTTATAAAATAGACATGGCCCATTATAAAAGATCTGGGTTCCGTAAGTTCAGGGTTCCTGTCCTGAAATGCAATCCACTATGTGTACAGGCATCACCTGGCCCTTTCTGCAAAACCCTGTGGGAATTAGGGCTGATACTCTTGCTACTGCTGTTGCTGTGAATAGTAAACTGCCCTTCATTTTTGACCCAGGAGTCTGGGCTTCTACCACAAGCTATGACACTGGTGGGCTAATTTGTTAGCTTATAAGTAGGATAAGCTTTCATACCCTTCATAGTTCCTGACAGTGTTCAGTTAAGAATCAGGGTTTCTGCAGGGGTAGTTACTAGAAATCTGCCATAGGCTTCTTCCCAGCTACTTGAGTTGACCATACAGGTGTTTCCAGGTATCTGGACCCCTCCCACAACCAAACAGAGGGGAATGCCTTCAGGTAAAATTCCAGTCACTTCCAAAATTATAGCAGGTCTCGAAATGCCTAAAGATGGTAGGAGTCAGCCAGGTATGCTGGCTCACACCTATAATTCCAGCACTTTGGGAGGCCAAGATGGGAGGATCATTTGAGCCCAGGAGTTCAAGACCAGCCTGGGTAACAATAAGGAGACCCTGTCTCTACTAAACCAAAAAAAAGAAAAAGAAAAAGAAAATTAGCCAGGCATGGTGGCACATGCCTGTAGTCCTAGCTACTCAGGAGGCTAAGGGGGAAGGATCACTTGAGCCCAGGAGGTTGAGGCTACAGTGAGTCACGACTACACCACTGCCTTACAGCCTGCGTGACAGGGTGAGACCCTATCTCAATTTAAAAATAAAAAGTAAAAAAAAAAAAAAAAAAAAAAGACAGTGGGAGCTCATGCACCTGCTCACCTCCTCCACTCTGAGTGTTCTCTAAAGAACCCCATGGACTGCCTTGTCTCCATCCAGTAGGACCCGGAGCAGGCCTTGGGATCCAGATTTAGGCTGGGTGCTACAGAGCCAGCAGGCAGACTCAGCAGGAGTCCCTTAATCTCATTCTCAGGATATCCAGGGCTCCAGGTGTTTCCTAGGCTGTCAGGACAAGGACACGGAGCTCAATCCAGTGCCAGGGACTCTGCTTCCTGCCTCATTGCCAAGGGGAGAGACTCTACACACTGAAATTTGGATTAAATATTTAAAAGTTTCAAACCCCTAAATGCAAGGTGATGTGCCAGACTGAATCCTGGAACAGAAAAAGGACAGGAGTGGAAACATGTGAAATCCAAGTAAAGTCGGTAGTTGGTTAATAGTATTGTTCCAATGTGAATTCTTCATTTTGACAAACGTACCATGGTAAGGTAAGATAGGAACTTTGGGGGAAGCAGGGTGAAGAGTACATGGGAATTCTCTACACTTATTGTTGCAACTTTTATGTACATCTAAAAATTTTCCAAAATAAAAAGTAAACTAAGATAAAATAAAGCCAAAAAGACTTCTAGACCTAAGCTCAACATTTAAGAGGCAGGAAAAGAAAAAGATGAAGGGTGGGGCACGGTGGCACATGCCTGCAATCCCAGCACTTTGGGAGGCCAAGGGCAGGCAGATCACATGAGTCCAGGAGTTCAAGACCAGTCTGGCCAAAATGGTGAACCCCTATCTCTACTAAAAATACACAAATTAGCCTGGCATGGTGCACACCTGTAGTCCCATCTACTCGAAAACTAAGGTGGGAGAATAGCTTGAACCCTGGAGGTGGAGGTTGCAGTGAGCCGAGATCGTGCCACTGCACTCCGGCCTGAGGGACAGAGCAACACTCTGTCTCAAATATATATGTATATATGTATATGTGTGTGTGTGTGTGTGTGTGTGTGTGTGTGTGTGTGTGTGTGTATACATACATATATGATTATTTAAGTATTTAAGTTCAAAGAGCTGGGTTAGGACCTCTCTTCTGGAGTTAACCATAAACCGTCCTCTTTCATCGTCAAAGAATCTCCAGGATTGGAGTAAAAATGGAAGCAAAGGCGAACTCACCCTTTGCAAGGCATCTGAGTGGGCAGTCAATCCGGACCAACGCCAACATCAAGGTCGGGTGAGGCCCGGTACAGACTCGGTCCTTGGGCAATCCCGCAGCGCTGCAGGGAGGGCAGACTGGGGCCCCGGCCCTGCGGCCCCCGCTCTCCCGCCTCCGCTCCCCGGGGAGAACGCAGGGCGCTGCCAGAGGCCCGGGACACCGGGGCCGCGCCCTCGCGAGGGCCCCAGCGCAAGAGGCCCCGCCCGGCCCGGCCCGCCGCCCTCGGAGGAAAAGCTGTTTGCTCAACCCCGAGGAATGCGGGGCCGGCGCTCCGGCGGGGGAAGCTCGGAGACTGCACAGCCGCCGGCGGCCGCAAACTTCGCCCCCTCTGGACGCGGCGGCTTCGGGTGGGAAAAGCGGAGCGGCCTCAGGCCCCAGGCCCGGCCCCCAGCCCGGGGTGGTCCAGCCAGGGCTGCCGCCTTCTAGGCCGTTTAAAAACGGCGGCAGACGCAGGCCCGAGGGCCGAGGCAAAAACCTCCCACGAAAAACTCCAAAGAGGCGGGGGTTTCTGCCTCACTGTTGTGTTGGTGATTCATCTGTGGCGCCTGAAGAGTGCCTTGAACATAGTAGGGGCTCAGTAAATATTTTTTGAAAGAATCACATAATCCTCCCGGCCTCAGTTTCCTCCTGTGTACAGGAAGGTTTGATCTCGGAGGGTCCTATCAACTTAAATTCTAGGATGCTGAGATTAAATCCCATGTGTACTGCTGTGGTTTCGCTTTTAGTTTTTCGGGGACATTTTTAGTGTTACCCTTTATGATGTGCCAGGAGTGAATTTGACACCAGATGGCTTTTTTTTTTTTTTTTTTTTTTTAATAAGAAAGAAGACAAAGGGAGGGAGAAAAATATTTTCCAACTGGCAGTGCTGACAGCATTTTGGAAGAGAATCCAGGAAGGCAAGGGAGCTGTTTCAGCCCGATTCTGCCTCCTGCAACACTCTGCCACCCTGGCCTCCACCATAAACGAGGTCGATCTGAGTGGAGCTTTTTATGGATGAGGCAAAGGGAGCATCGTCACAGGAGACTCCACCCCGAGTTAGCAGTTGCTTTGTCCTCTGTGGCTGTCACAGTGGACTGGCCCGAGCCGCATGGTAGTGGAGTCCAGCTATATGCAGGGCTCTGGCTAAAGGCTGAGTCTGGTGTTAATTAGAAGAAAAGAGAGACACCTGGCGAATCAAAGCTCCCTGCCTGGGGAACATTCAGGAAAAAATAGCCAAAGTGGCAGTGCCTCTTCCGGAATTTTTCTTCTCTGGGATCCCAACTCCCTCTCATGGAAAGTCCAGGTGGAGAGAAGTTCCTTGCTCAAAATGACCTCAAGCTGAGTTTTTAATATGTCATGGCGCAAGGAAGGGAAATTCCTCGAATAAAACAATTTGGCAGTGTGCACAGGGGTGCCAACCAGGGATTCTGCAGGCAGTCTGCTTGGGTTCAAATCTTGGCTCCACCACTTACTAGTTGTTTGATAAGGATAAGCAACTTTATCTTTCTGTACCTTAGTTTCCCCAACTGTAAAATGGAATAATTAAAATTCCCACCAAAGGCAATTGTTGTGTGGATTGAATGAGATAATACAAGAAAAGTGCCAGTGGTCTGCCTCTTCAAACAGACACTGGCACAAGGTAAGCACTCAATGTTTTCTTATTTGTTAAGCGACAGGACCCCCAAAACTAGAACCTTGTGCTGGACAGGTCTCAAAGTGGCTGCCTGTGAAGAGCCCCACTGTGGTACTGTCACCTTTGGGCAAAGAAGTCTCCATTCAGCTGACTGGTCCCTCCCTCCTCCTCCTTCACATCCCCAGGAAACTGGAGGAAGGCCACACAGCATGAGCAGAAATGATGTGTCAGGCTCAAACTTGATGGATCACCTCCAAAAGGATCTTGGAGGGAAGAAGGGAGTAGTGGGCATGGAGAAGAAGACTGTTGGTCTGAGAGGCTGGGACTCACAAAGTAGATGGTATACAAACCAGTGCACTGATGCACAAATGCAGTAGCCAGTATATAAACGAGTGCACTATATACCACAAGTGGCTTATTGTGGCCACGCATGATCTATAACTTTGTTGGATGTCCTTGATTTTCTACTGATAAACTGTTTCCTAATTGTTTCAGACGCAGTGTTCTCAAATTTGACCAGCAAACTCCTTGAGGCCAAGTCTTGTCTTTCTGTCATGGTATTCATCCGACACAAATATGTCAAAGATGCTACTCAGAAAGTAAGGACTTCAGAGGCGCTTATTGATTGTACGAGATCTTAAATGGGAGCAGATTGGAATTCCAGGCTGCATGAGCAGGGGAGACAGAGGCAGCTAGGCATATAGGGATCAGAGGTGTGACTCATCTGCTGGCCCCAAGTATCTTCCCTCCAACCCACAGTAGAAAGTCTCTTTATCAGAAAATAAAGAACATCCAACAGAGTTATAGATCATGGGTCGCCATCACAAGCCACCTATCGTATATAGTGCACTTCAAATGCTCTACTCAAACCTCTCCGGTTTCCAGAAAGTCAGCAATACCAAGGTTCCCAGCCTGTCCTGCCAGAGGGGAGGTGATATCCATGCTAGCCCTGAGAAAATATCTCTCTCCATCACTCCTGGTCTGCAGGAGCCTCCAATGCAAACTTTGCTGCCATTTCTGTCGCTTTTCTGAATGGACACTGGACTTCCATTGCTGTAATCAGGACAGAGCCCACTTTTGCCCTGAGATGTCTTCTGGAGTCCTCCTAAGTTTCTTCATGTGGCCGGCCCATCCCATCATTTGGATCTCCTCTTCTTCAAAGGAGACTTTCTGGACCATCCTCTATCAAAAGTAGCTGCCCCCCTGCCAAATTACTTTCCATTATCTTATCCTGCTTATTTTGTTACTTACATATTGATTGTCTCTCTACCCCACCCAGACTGAAAGTTTCCCTAAGAGCAGGGACCTCGTCTTTCTGTCAGTTACTGTATCCCCATCCCATTTCACAGTGCCTGGCACACAGCAAGTGTCTGCTTGATGAGTGGTGGCCTCCTTCTCCCTGAGTTAGTTCCCTCTCTCTAGCATTTTCAGTCAGTTCTTTTCTATTAGGTAGTTCTTCTGCCTTCAAAAAATGCATCAGCTCCTTTATTTTGCAAACTCTTTTCACCTTTTAGCCATTAGCTTATTTTCCCATCTTTCACATCACCTACTACCCAGGGAAAACAGCTAGCCTTCATGTGTCAGACCCTTTCAACTGAAAGCATAGAAGACCAGCTAAAAGCCTTTTTTTTTTTTTTTTTTGGAGACAGAGTCTCGCTCTGTTGTCCAGGCTGGAGTGCAATGGTGCAATCTCGGCTCACTACAACCTCTGCCTCCCAGGTTCAAGCAATTCTCTGCCTCAGCCTCCCAAGTAGCTGGGATTACAGGCGCTTACCACCATGCCAGGCTAATTTTTTTTGTATTTTTAGTAGAGACTGGGTTTCACCATCTTGGTCAGCCTAGTCTTGAACTCCTGACCCTGTGATCCACCTGCCTCAGCCTCCCAAAGTGCTGGGCTCACAGGCCTGAGCCACCACACCCAGCCAAGCATCTTAAACAACAGGCAAGCATATTATTTTTCAGAGGCAGAGAGTATTAATTCCACCTTTAATAAAGTCAGCTTCCTTGTGATTCTTTCTGAAAGCCCTGGCCTAATGGGCTTCCCCTTATGTGTCCTTGGCCAGGGCTGCGTCACAAGCCTACATCTAAACCAATCACTGACACAGAGGCAGGAAGCACCCTGGTTGGCTGAGACTCATCAACATTCATCCCCTGTGGCTGAGGAGGGGTCTCCTTCCTTGGGCACAGGCAGGTAAATTTCAGTACAAAATCAAGCCTTTAACAGCATAGAAAAAGGTTAGAAAGTAGCTGTTGAATCTATGAGCTGCCCAATAACCTTCCAATAAATTGTTTTTCTGCTTAAGTTAGCCAGAGTTGATTTCTGTGGCCTGTAATCACAGAAGCCTGGCTGAGCTACACCCAGGGGCTGCGTGATGAGATGACAGGAGCAGCCTTCTCAGCGAGGAGGAATGTGATCAGCACACATCTGTGAGGCAGCATAGAATGGCCACATGGAAGCACTCGGAAAATAGTCCCAGGACCTCAGGAAACGACTGTGGAGTGAGGTGTTAGAGCTTAGAGTCAGAGGCTGTGTATTTCAGGTAACCCATTGTGACTGTACCCCTAGGCTATGTAACCTGGGGCAAGTGCATTATATGAATGTTCAGTAAATATTAAAGTGAACTGAAGCCCCCCACCCCCACCCCCACCCCGGTGGCTCATATCTGTAATCCCAGCACTTTGGGAGGCCAAGGTAGGCAGATTGCTTGACCTCAGGAGTTCAAGACCAGCCTGTGCAACAAGGGGAAAAACCCTGTCTCTATCAAGAACACAAAAACTTAGCCAGGCTTGGTGGTGTGCACCTGTGGTCCCAGCTACTTGTGAGGCTGAGGTGGGAGGATCCCTGGAGCCCAGGAAGTCAAGGCTGCAGTGAGCCATGATCATGACATTGCACTCCAGCCTGGTTGACACAGTGAGACCCAGTCTCAAAGTATAAATAAATAAAATAAAGTGAACTGATCACCCTTCCTTTTTAAAATTTTAAGCTAGGCATGGTAGCCGGAACCTCTTGTTCCCACTATTCGGAAGGCTAAGGCAGAAGGATCATTTGAAGGCCGAGTGCAGTGGCTCACACCTGTAATCCCAACACTTTGGGAGGCCATGGTGGGTGAGTTACTTGAGTCCAGGAGTTTGAGACCAGTCTGGGCAACATAATAAGACCCCGTCTGTACTAAAAACACAAAAAATTAGCTGGGTATGGTAGTGTGTGCCTGTAGTCCCAGCTATTCAGGAGACTGAGATGGGAGGATGACTTGAATCCAGGAGGCAGAAGCTATAGTAATATTGCACCACTGCCCTCCAGCCTGGACAATAGAGCCAGACTCTGTCTCAAAAAAAAAAAAAAAAAAAAAGGCCGGGTATGGTGGCTTCCGCCTGTAATCCCAGCACTTTGGGAGGCCAAGGTGGGCGGGTCACGAGGTCAAGAGATCAAGACCATCCTGGCTAACATGGTGAAACCCCGTCTCTACTAAAAATACCAAAATTAGCTGGGCGTGGCGGCATGCACCTGTAGTCCCAGCTACTTGGGAAGCTGAGATGGAGAATCACTTGAACCCAGGGAGCGGAGGCTGCAGTGAGCCAGGATCATGCCACTGCACTCCCCGCCTGGCAACAGAGCAAGACTCCATCTCAAAAAAAAAAAAAAAGAAGGACCACTTGAGCCCTGGAGTTCAAGGCTGCAGTGCTCTATGATCGTGCCTGTGAATAGCCACTGCACTCCAACTTAGGCAACACAATGAGACCTCATCTCTAAAAAATCTATTAAATTAAATACTATCGACTGGTCCGAAGGTAATGAATTATCTCAATTGATTGTTCACAGTCAGTTACAGATCGAACTCCTTGTTCTTCTCTTTCTCCTCTTCTCACTACTGCACTTGACTAGTCTTTTTAAAAAGAAAAAAAATAATAATAAAAAAATTTAAAAAAATAATATCTTTCCTTGGTTCCCAAGAGGCCACTCATGTAAACAACTGGCCTCTCCCACCGGCTGCTCTCCTTTCAGAAGACTGGAACCATTATACCACAGCTTCTTCCCTCCTCAACTCTTGCCCTTCCCAGGGTTCATGTTCTGCACGTGAGCAGTCTCTCACCTCCGGAGCAGGAGACTCCACCGTCATCAGACCTGCCCCACCCCCACCTCTGAGACTCAGCCCTTCCTTCGCTGGCCTAGACCACCTTTCCTTTCTCCTCCTGGCTGCCCACTCCCACTGAACCTGCTTTGAAGAAACTGGCCCAGTCCCTGACA
Organism: Cheracebus regulus; assembly: GCA_963574635.1. Lineage (NCBI taxonomy): Eukaryota > Metazoa > Chordata > Mammalia > Primates > Pitheciidae > Cheracebus > Cheracebus regulus. The sequence continues at coordinate 43,666 of CAUYQU010001035.1, forward strand.
CATCATCGACATCTAATCAGTGGCTGTCAATATTGTCTTGACTTCTCCTGCTCCCTGGCCAATGGCCTGCCCCAAAGCCACTTCACTGCCCTCCTCCTGGCTCTAGAATGCCCCATCCCCTCACGTCCTCCTCTGAGCTACAAGCTGCTGCCCACTGCTGTCTCCGTCCCTGTTCCCTGCTGAACTCACCACTGATTCTGACGGTCCCACCTCAGCCAGGCCTCACTGGGGCCCAATAATCCTTTTCCTCTTGGGCCCTCATGGGTGGGCAGGGGTTTGAAATCAAGTTCCCAAAGCAGCTTTTCTAAGCTCTGGAAACTTCTCTCCTCTCCTCTTCACCTTGCTCCTAACAGATGGCCTACTTTCAGCCACTTTGTCAGCTAGAGTGTCTGGCACAAGCACTACCACTTCCACATCAGAAAGACAGCTCTAACTTCTGGTCACAAGATAGTGGAGTAAAGCCCCCTTCTTCTCTCAAAAATCACCCCCAAGATGATAAGGAATATAAGAAACAGGAACCCGGCCGGGCGTGGTGGCTCACGCCTGTAATCCAAGCACTTTGGAGGCCAAGGTGGGCGGATCACCTGAGGTCAGGAGTTCAAGACCAGCCTGATCAACACGGTGAAACCCCGTCTTAAAAAAAAAAAAAGAAAAAAAGAAAAAAAAGAAACAGGAACCCAAAGTCCATCATCAACTAAACAAGGATTTAAAATCCTGGCCCCCATTACATGAAACAGAAAATGGATGGAAGAATGGCAAATGACCCCAAAGAGTCCAAGAAGGGCAGGCCAAAAACATGCAGAGCACAGACTCAGGAGAAGCAAGCTGATTCTGCCTCAGAAGCCCAGGAAAGCTCAGGAATTGGAAGTAGCAAGTCAGTCAGAAGGCTGGGCAGGGGTCTACAACTGAGGCAGGGTCTAAAACTCCAGGAATTGCTTGAAGATCTGTGTGAAGAGCAATAAGAATGTCAGGAAACCCAACCACACCCCCAGCACAATCCAGTAACTTCATGTGTCCCCTCCCCACTCCTGCAGGAGACAGGAAGGTAGATTCTGGAGATAGTGAAACAGAAAGATTCTGGTCTTAGGGGTTGGGGAGGTTCAGAAAAAGGAGTGAGATCAAAGACTTAGGGAAAGTCGATGATATGGTTTGGCTGTGTCCCCACCCAAATCTCATCTTGAATTGTACTCCCATAATTCTCATGTGTTGTGGGAGGGACCTGGTGGGAGATAATTGAATCATGGGGCGGTTCCCCCATACTGTTCTTATAGTAGTGAATAAGTCTCACAAGATGGGATGGTTTAATAAAGGGGGTCCCCTTTTGCTTGATTCTCATTCTTTCTTGCCTACCGCCATGTAAGAAGTCCCTTTGCTCTTCCTCATCTGCCATGATTGTGAGGCCTCCTCAGCCCTGTGGAACAGTGAGTCAATAAACCTCTTTCCTTTATAAATTACCCAGTCTCAGGTATGTCTTAAGCAGCATGAGAACAGACTATACAGTCGGCATCTGAGCAATATCACCCATCTGCCTGCCACACACCTCTCCCTAACTCCCACACTATAGCTGGCTCTAAAACTCTAGGTGAGGGGCTTGTAACCTTCGAAGAGATGAAACTAGATAATTCTTTTCTGGAAAAAAAAACAAAATGTGCCACAGAAAAAGCCTATTCACACTGACAATTGACACCCTCCAATGAAGGAGTCCAGCCAGACACTTGATTGCCCTACTGTGAGCCCACAGGGAGAGCTTCCAACTGGATCTCTAGAGCCTCCCTCTCAACAGGAATGGACAGCCAAGGCACGCCAGACCTGCGAGGAAAGCCTCCAGCATGATGCAAATCAAAACACAGGGGGAAGAAAAATTCAAGTTAACATCCTCAGAGAGATGAGATTACTTCATGTATCCAAAGGACATGAAACTATTTCTTAAAAAAAAAAAAGAAAGAAAGAAAGAAAAGAAACAGGCCGGGCACAGTGGCTCACACCTGTAATCCCAGCACTTTTGGAGTCCAAGGCCAGCAGATCACAAGGTCAGGAGTTCGACACCAGCCTGGTCAATATGTTGAAGCCCCATCTCTACTAAAAATACAAAAAAAAAAAAATTAGTCGGGTGTGGTGGTGTGTGCCTGTAGTCCCAGCTACTCGGGAGGCTGAGGCAGGAGAATCACTTGCAGCTGGGAGGCAGGGGTTGCAGTGAGCCGAGATCGCTCCACTGCACTCCAGCCTGGGGGACAGAGTGAGACTCTGCCTCGGAAAAAAAAATTAGACAGGCGCGGTGCTGTACACCTGTATTCCCAGCTACTCAGGAGGCTAAGGCAGGAGAATCACTTGAATCTGGAGGCAGAGGTTGCAGTGAGCCGAGATGGCACCACTATACTCCAGCTTGGGCAACAGAGCAAGACTCCATCTCAAAAAAAGGAAGAAAGAAAGAAAGAAAAAATAGAGAACATGAAAGCATATAGAGAAAAACATAAAAAGAATAATAACACTATACTTAGCAAATAGATTAGGATATAACATAGAGGATACTACCAGAAAACATAATGAAGAGATGGTTAATAAGAGAGAAATAATAAGAAAGTTAGAGGATAAATCCAAGGAGCCTAGTATCCAAGTAACTGGAAATGTGAAAGAAAGAAACAGAGAAAATGGAGGGAGAAATTTCAAACAAATTACAAAGCAAGTCCCAGAACTGAAGTACATAAATTGTTTCGGGACAGAGGTTCTTAAGTTCCAGCACGCATCAGAATACCTGGTAGGCTTATTAAAGCACAGATGGCTGGGCCCTATCACCAGAGTTTCGGATTCAGCAGGTGTGAGGTGGTGCCCCTGAGTTTGCATTGCTGACATGTTTCCACATGTGATACTGATGCTGCCGGACTGGGGACTACACTTTAAGAATCGCTGTATTTGATTTAAAGAATTTAACAAGTACCCAGAAAAATGAATGAAAAGCGACCCATAGAAAATACTGTGACATTTCAAGATAGCCCAGATAAAAGAAAACAATCCTAAAAGTAGGGGTGGGGAAAAGGGCAGAGTGAATTCAAAGTCTCAGAAATCAAAATGGCAAGAACTTCTAAACTGCCAAATTAGAAGCTGAAAAATAAAGGAACAATGTCTTCAAACTTCTGAAGGAAAATGATTTTCAACTTAAAATTCCATACCCAGCCAAAACTATCAATCAACTGTGAGGATGGAATAAAGCCATTTCAAGTATGTGAAAGTCTAAAATGTTACCTCCCAGGCACTCTTTCTCAGGAAGCTACTGGAGGATGTGCTTCATCAAAACGAGGGAGTAACCGAGAAAGAAGAAAACACTGAGTCCAGGAAAGAGCAAAAGGGCAAAGCTGATGAGAAATCCCGGATGACGGCGACACATCCAGAGGAAAGTGTAAAGACAGAACACCCCAGGACAAAAGTCTCCAAGGGAAAAAGAGAACCAGCAAGATTACATGACAGGTTTGTCCATATGCAAAATTGTTCTGAGAGGGCGTTTTACAGAACTGTTGAAGGGTGTGGGAAGACAGAGTCAGAGATTCGAAGAAAAAACCAAGCAAATTAAAAATGAGGCAATTAACTCCAGAAAAAACAAAAAGGGTGTACAAGAAAGGAAATATAAACAGAGAACATGACAAAGTTATTTAGAAAAGGAAATGTAACCAGAATACTTGCCTCAAGAATAAACAACATTTACAAATTCAATAATGAAATCACTGAATATGGATTTAACCATAGATTATGATATAAACATAATGTGATTGGGGGAGGGGAAGAATCAAATAGAGAATCAAAATCAAATCCTCCTCTACCAAAAGAAGTCAACAAATTAGATGAATCCAGAATGGCAGTACATATACCATTTAGAAGTAAGGGGCCGGGCATGGTGGCTCATGCCTGTAATCTCAGCACTTTGGGAGGCTGAGGCGGGCGGATCACCTGAGGTCTTGAGTTCGCAACCAGCCTGGCCAACATGGTGAAACCCCATCTCTACTAAAATTACAAATATTAGCCTGGCGTGGTGGCAGGCCCCTGTAATCCCAGCTACTTGGGAGGCTGAGGCAGAGAGAATTACTTGAACCCAGGAGGTGGAGGCTTCCATGAGCTGAGATCGCACCACTGCACTCCAGCCTGGGTGACACAGCGCTCCTTCTCAAAAAAAAAAAAAGTAGAAATAAGGGAGGAAATACCAGAAAAAAATAGCTGAGAGTTGAAAGCGGTTGCCCCTAGGGACTAGGATAAGGGTTGGGAGAAAAGCCAGGAGGACTTCTGTTTTCGTTACAAGCCTTTTAGCACTATTTGATTTTTCAGCTATGTGTATATATTATCTCGGTAAAATAATACTAATTTTCTAAAGCAACTATAACTCTGGTGCCACATTCTCCACTGTAGTACATCTGCAGGACTGTGTGGACTCAAAGGAGCAGGGATTTCTCCATCCTCACCCCGTCTGGACAGGTATTATTCATCAGTTTACCCCTCTTCCACTCACAAACACAATTTCTCTGTCTTCTCCTGTTCCTGTGGCAGCCATCAATTGGGTGGCTGTACTGAACTATAAGTTTCTAGAGGTCAGGCACAGTGGCTCACACCTGTAATCCCAGCACTTTGGGAGGCCAAAGTTGAAGGATTGCTTGAGTTCAGGAGTTCGAGACCAGCCTGGGCAACACAGAACAAGCATGTCTCTACAAAAAAAATTTAAAAATTAGCCAGATGTGTTGGTGTGCACCTGTGGTCCCAGCTACTCAGGAGAGTGAGATAGGAGAATTCATTGAACCCAGGAGGTTGAGGCTGCAGTGAGCTATCAGGTCACTGCACTCCAGCCTGGGCAATGGAGCAAGATCCTATCTCAAAAATAAATGAATAATAAAAAATCAGTGTCTAAAACATGCCTTTAAGGCTTTGCAGGTACTCACTGTGCCCTTTACCTGGAAGGCTAGTCTTCCCTTCTCTGCTCCCATCCAAATGCTGAACTCTAGTTTATACTTCAGATAACATTTCCTCCATAGCCATTGCTCTCCCCACTCATCTGAGCTATCCCTCTTTGCCCTCCCTCCTCCCTCATCATACTCTCCCCCTTCTTCCTCTTTTCTCCCCTTCTCCCCCTTCCCTCTCCTCCCAGCCCCCTCCTCCTTAGCTTTCCCTGCTGGAGCCTTTAGCACACTGTACTGTAACTGCCCCTCACTGTTAGACTGTAATCTCCGGGAGGCCAGAAACTCTCCTATTCACTATAGCCTCAGGACAGGGCCTGGTGCATGGCTAAGGAGTCAGTTATTATGTAAACAGATGAATACATGACTCACTTTTAGTAAGGGCTCAAAAAGGATTCTAGTGAATTAATGAGTCACAAAAAATGCAGGCTCCCCCTCAGTATTTAAAGTCTGCCTCTCTCTGCCATCTCCATTCTACCATCTACTCTCCCTCTTCCCTACAAGTTCCCACCTCTCGAACAAGGTGGCTCGGCCAGTGCTCCACTTCCAATGCATTTAGTCCTGCCTCAACCCCATAAAGAAACCAGGGCGCCTTCACAGGACCAGTGTCAGCTCCAGTACACGGCTTACTTTTTTTTTATTATTTTAATTAAAAAAAAAATTTTTTTTTTTAAAAAGATGGGGTTTTGCCATGTTGCCCAGGCTGGTCTCGAACTCCTGAGCTCAGGCAATCCACCCACCTCGGCCTCCCAAAGCGCTAGGATTACAGGCGTGAGCCACTGCGCCCAGCCAGGGGTTATTTTTTTTTTTTTTAGACATGGGTCTTGCTCTGTCCCATGGGCTGGAATGCAGTTGCCCGATCACGGCTCACTACAGCCTCGAACTCCCGGGCTCCAGCAGTCTTCCTGCCTCAGCCATGCCGGCTGGCTTTTCCAGGGCTTGGCTAGCTCTCTGAGTTTGTACCGGAATGAGCTGCTTAGGGGATATCTGTCTACTCGGCCCTGAAGGAAATCAGTCCCCTCTCTCAGTTTCCCTCACCGGAGGCCCAAAGCACAGCTCTCAGAGGCCTGGGACGGAGGCTTGACAGAGGGTACCCGGTTAGCTCTGGACTTTGGCCTGCCTGAGGAAGAGATCTTGGCCTAACTAAGGGGCTGGCCCTTCCCAGTCTTCTCACTTTCCCGTCCATTTCCCAGGTAAAGAATTAAGATTCTAGCTCTTCAAGCTCACCTGCCCCGGTGAGTCCCGGCCCGTGTCTTTGAGCAAGATGGGTATGCAGCCTGGGCTCGGGGGACACGGAGGACTGAGGGCCGCTTAGCACCGCAAGCCTGCAGGGTGAAAACCTGCTGTGCCTCCCCACTGAGTTCTAGAGGCCAGAGCGAAGCTGGCCCCCAGGAGGTATCAGGAGAAGGGGCCCCAATCTGCTGATCACTGAAAGGCCTCAAGGCTGCCTGCCCGGGTCAGGGGCTTCCCCTCCCCATCCCCACAACGCCACTTGACCTCAAAGAGCCGCCGGGCTTTGGAATGCAGCAACCTAAGCTGTGCCCCCAGAGGGGCCAGCAGGCAGCGGGGGAGGGAGGGAGGGAAGGGCAGAGAGCACCGGGGCTGGAGGATTGGAGAGGTGGGGGTGGGGCACAGGAGAGGCCCCTTCTTTCCTTTGCCCACCGCTGGAGCTGGGAGGAGCGTGGGATGAGGGAGGTTTGTCCTGTAAATAGGGAACCTGTAAATACCAGTCGAGAAACTCGATCGGCTCCTGTCGCTTCCCAATTTAGGAGAAGGGCTGGAGCCAGGCTTTCAGTGGCTGCTGGGGGCGCAGGTCACGTGGCCGCCCAGAACCAGAGGGTGGGGGGAGATTGGGGGGTGCTCCCGACGTGGGTACAGGGGAGGCAGGAATCCCGGCCAACCTCACCGGCTCTGTCCCCCCAGAAGTTATTTTTGTCCTTATGGCACACTCCTCCCACACTGACTGCGGGGGTGGGAAGGTCGGGGGGCTGCGTTGCTCCAGATTCACCCACCCCAGGGCAAAGCGCATCTGTGGGTTTCCCCAAGCCTCAGTTGGCCTCGGTCTTGTTTCAGAAGCCGCGTGGAGATCTGACTCCTGGGCAACACGCTGCTGCCTGGGGTGATGGGCGGGGTGCTGGCATTCTCTGCCCTGGTTGAAACTCCATCACTGACTGGCTTGAGGAGAAAGTGCCTAGGAGGCTGGCATCCCGCCTCCCAGCTTCCCTGGCTCTGTGCCCCAGGGAGATCAGCAGTGCCCAGAAAGGAAGGTGCCCACTGGGACTGGTTTCCAATGAGCACTGTGTGCCAGGCTCTGAGAGAGGCAATAGGGGTGTGCAGAAAAAGAGACAGCGCCTGCCCTGAAGGAGCTTACAGTGCAGTGGGGGACAGGCAAGTAAAGCAGAATGAAAATACAGGAGCTCCGAGAAGCTTCTAAGTCAGACTGGGACCTGGGAGGATTCAAGGAAGAGGTGGCACTTGAACTGTATCTTCAAGGATGAGGAGTTAGCTCACAGAGGAGGGGGAAAGGGCATCCAGGCAGAAAGAACTGCCTGTGCAAAGGCAGGGAGGCACAATGTCATTATCATGATCCCAGGCACTTAGTTCCCCCTGACAGGAGCAGAGGGCTGTGGGGGGAAGTGCTGGAGATGGGGTGGGCAGGCTGGCAGGAGCCAGATGTTGGGGACCATGGGTGCCCAGCTAGGCATCTGAGCTTCCTTCTGGAAGTCTCAGGGAACTGCTGAATCATTCCATACAGACAGGATCAGGACAAGACAGAATTAGATTTGCATTTTCTAGGAGAGCGGGGATGGATTGGAATTTGGGATGTAGAGAGTGAAAAAGGTTGATGAGAAGAAGCCTCCCCTGAGACAGCAGCCAGCCATGCATGCGAATGGAAAGAAGGAAAAGGCCTGACAAATCTTTGGGAGTGGAGGAGCCATTGGTTTTCAGGACTGGTTGGGTGGGAGAGACTTGGGTGACCTCAGGTTTCTGGCTTGGGGAACTGGGCAGATGATGGAGGCGGAAGAAACAGCTTTGGAGGAAAGGAGAATGATGAGCATAATTATCTATTCAGCACTCAGTGTTTCAGGCACTAAACACTTCATGTATCACCTCATTTAATCCTCACGATAACTTATAAAGGAGGTACTACTGTTGCCTCCATTTTAAAGGGAAACTGAGTCAAGAGTTTAAGTAACTAAGGGGTGATGTTGGAGTGATGAGCATGCCTGCATCTTGCAGGCAGTGAGGTTTCCCAGGCTCTTGCACGGAAAAGGTATCCCCACTACCACTAGCTCCTCCTCCCTCCCCAGCCCTCAGCATCTGGCACCCCCGCAGAAGTTCAGTCATTTGTCACTGGGTCTCCCTCCCTCACCCCACCCCAGCTCAGCCCTGAGACTCTGCCCTGGGAAGCCAGGACAGGACCATAGCACACAAGCCTTGTGACAGGAAGGCACCAAGCTCTGGAATCCTGGCACTGAGACCCACCTACCCATGAACAATATAAAGCAGAACTGAGTCTGCAGGGACAATCAGAAAAACCAAGAAAATAAATGTCCTTTTTTTTTTTTTTTTTTAAGGTTTTAAGAAAGAAAGTAACATCTCCGTGACATCAGAGATAATCATGAAAGGTCAGTACCCAACCTTGTACTTATTATTTCCTGTGGGGAAAAGGGCAATTAGGCATCTCCCATGGAGGAAGCTCCTCCAGCTGTTTTCCTTTTGCCAGCCGTGGCTCAGGACACCCAGTCCAACTTCAGTAGCCACGCAGGAGACAGACAGGGACAGCCATGCCATGTTTGCCCCACCTAGCCCCCCTTTCCAGCATTTAGGGGTAACAAGGACACTGCTGTTGTTTCCAGTTTGCCTCTTACCAACCTCGTAGTCAGAGAGGCCAGAAGGAAGGGGCAGGTGGGGAACCAAGTGAGAATCAGTGGGCTTTCTCCTGGGAGAGTTGTTAGACCTGGCTTCAGCTATCTCCCTTGAACCACCTAAAATGAACCACCTAAAGTTACACAACCAGCAACTGGCCCAGGCCCTGTAGGCAGGATGTTATTTCTGAGGTTGTTTTAGGCAGAAGTTAGAATGTCCACTTGCTTCCCACCACCTTCACCACTTAACTACAGGAAAGAGGCCCACCATGACCCTAGAGCTTTCCAGAGTGCAGACCTGTTCCTATCATCTGTGGGCAGAGCAGTGAAAAGCCTGTGGCTCCATCAGGAGCGCAAGCCCCGCCTGTATGTTTGAGGTTCCAGGCTCCAGTAGAGCCTCCACTGCTTTTGTAGTCTCTGGAAGCATAGGGGTTCCCACCAGGCCTCTTGGGAACTGCCCCTCCCCCCTCAGTTACCCCTCCTTGCTGGGTTCTATTTGCATTTCTGTGTCTCTGGCCTTGGAAGGGGTTCTATCTGTTATACACAAACTTTTCTTTGGCCTCAGAGCAAGAAGTGCTTGAGGACCATCTCCTCTGCATCTTTCAGGGACAGCTGGAGCCTGACACATGAAGGCATCCACTGCATCCAGGAGGTGAAGGTAGCATTGTTTTTTCATTTTTAAATTTTAATTTTAATTTTAATTATTTATTTTTTTGGATGGAGTCTCACTCTGTCGCCCAGGCTGGAGTGCAATGGTTCGATCTGGGCTCACTGCAACCTCTACCTCCCATTCAGCAATTCTCTTGCCTCAGCTTCCTGAGTAGCTGGGATTACAGTCAGGCACCACCACACCCGGTTAATTTTTATATTTTTTAGTAGAGACTGGGTTTCATCATTTTAGTCAGGCTGGTCTCGAACTCCTGACCTCAGGTGATCCACCCACCTCGGCCTCCCAAAGTGCTGGGATTACAGGCATAAGCCACCGCGCCCAGCTGGTAGCACTGTTTTAACACTCGGTCACAACCCCGTGGTGGTTTGTGAATTCAGCTTAGAAGGTCATGGCTGGCACCTTAAAGCCATCAACTAGAACACAATATGTACAATAGAAAATATGAGTGTGTACACATAGCCAGGGTAAGTATTGTCCATGAAATTTTTGTGTCATTTATCTCACAACACAAAATGTGTTTCTTGCCATAGGTGACAACGAATCCCTGGACAAAAGAACACTGGTTAAGACATAAAGTCAAGGCTGGGCACTTTGGGAGGCCAAGGCAGGTGGATCACCTGAGGTCAGGAGTTCGAGACCAGCCTGGCCAACATGGCAAAACCCCATCTCTACTAAAAATACAAAAATTAGCTGGGTGTGGTGGCAGGTGCCTATATTCCCAGCTACTCGGGAAGCTGAGGCAGGAGAATTGCTTGAACCTGGGGGACAGAGGTTGTAGTGAGCCAAGATCACACCACTTCACTCCAGCCTGGGCGACAGAATGAGACTCCATCTTAAAAAAAAAAAAAGACAAAGTCAAGATCCATACAGAAAACATGTACAGGTCACCAGTTCTGTGTTAGGCACTCAGGTAGGCACCAGAAACCCAGTAAAGAATAAGACATCTCCTAGCCTCAGTCCACCTTCTGGTTGGGAAGCCAATAAGCACACAGTTGCAAGATAGGGTGCCAAATCGTCTGAGAGAGTATGTACAAGGCTATAAAACCCTGACATGAGAGCGGGCATCTGGGAGGACTTCCAGGAGAGGTGAGGCAGTTGGAGTTCTCTTCTATCCTATAGATAAGAAGGGGACTATGTTAAAGTATCAAGGGTTCTCATCTTAAAGTCCAAAGACATCCTGCCTCCTCGTCTTAACAAGCTGTGAGACCTCTGGGGAGTCAATTAACCTTCCCAGACCCTGATTCCTCATTTACCAAACAGCCATCTATAAAAATGGGCATAATATCTGCTCTATCAACCTCAAAGCAGTGAGAGATCAAATGAGATAGATAATATATGTGAAAGTACTTTGTAAATTACAAAAAGGGGAGGTATCGTCCCTATGGATGAGGACATGGAAGCATAACGAAGTGAAGAGTCCTGCTCTGCAGTGCTACGGGTAGCAGGCCCCCTCAATCCTCAGTCCTCAGCGCCTGCCTGCATTCCTCCCACTACAACTAATCTACCTTTAAAGAGGGCAGGGGCAAGTTCTAAAAAGGACCCCCTAGCAACCTGACTATTGAAGATTTTCCTTAAAGATCCTATTGTTTTAATAATGGGAGGTGGGTATGTCAGAACTCCCCCATTTCCCTTTCTGTTAATGAATTAAGATCTACCCAAAGTCAGTGTTTAAAGTTACATAAGCATCATTCAGATCTGTAGCAGCCACTTTCATTTTGGAAAAACAGCATTTCCATTAAAATGGTGTTATATAAAAAGGTTTTGTATATGTGCGTAGGAACAGCAGAAACAGGCACACATGAGCACTGTATGGCACACAGGCATATGCAGATCATGACCTCACCTGTCCTCATGAGGAAGGGACCATGGGGAGCAGGTGTCTCATAGTACCTGGCAAGTTTAGCCATGACCTAGTTGTCCTCTAATCAGCAATAAGACCCAATGCATTTTGGGCAATGGGAACCGCAGCAAGAAGGAAGCCCCTTCCTTGGCAGGGTGAGTGCCACTGAATCACAGACTATTAGGGTTGGATTTAGCTCAGAAGGCACCCAGTACAATCTCACTCTACACCACTCTTGCCGGCCTTGACCTGAACAGCTACCATTGTCCCGAGGCAGCCCATTTCACCTGTAGACAGATGTGGATCACTGGAAAAGACCTGATATTGAGTTGACACCAGCCTTTCTGGAGCTACTACCTCTGGGGAACAAAAGCACCTACAACCTTGAACAGAGAGACTCCAGAGTTGAGAGTCCAGGAGCCTTAGCCATCGGAGGGTGTCCTGAGGCCTTAAAGATCAAGAGGGGAGGGCAGCTAGAGTCCACAAAGCTGACACTCCTTGAGAGACCTTTACCCAACTAAAGGAAGATGGGACTATGGGGGCAGAGAGAGGAAGAGGAGGCGGGGCAACCTAAACAGAAATAAGTCCGTGGCTGCAAGGCAAGCCCAGCACCTCAGGGCTCATTTTCAAAGTGGGAGGGACGCTGTCCCCAGGTCAGTTCCAGCTCTTACTCTCTGGAGTCCTAAGTCCGCCCACACGCACAAACCCCTTTCGGGATTCGAAGGCTGTACTTTTTTTTTTTTTGAGACGGAGTCTCGCTCTGTCGCCCAGGCTGGAGTGGAGTGCAGTGGTGGCGCGATCTTGGCTCACTGCAACCTCCACCTACCGAGTTCAAGCGATTCTCCTGCCTCAGCCTCCTGAGTAGCTGGGACTACAGGCACTCGCCACCACGCGAAGCTAATTTTTTTGTATCTTCAGAAGAGACGGGGTTTCAGCATCTTGGCCAGGCTGGTCTTGAACTCCTGACCTCGTGATCCACCGCCTTGGCCTCCCAAAGTGCTGGGATTACAGGCGTGAGCCACCGCGCCCGGCCTCGAAGGTTATACTTTTTTGTGACTTGGTAGGTCCTTGATTCGAGGGCTAAGCAGCGAGTAAGGTAACTTCCGATCCGCCCCATCCCCGGCTGGAATTGCGTTCGGCTTGGCAGCTGGCCCTAGTCACCCCCGAAGGGTGGAACCTTTCCGCCTTCCCCGAGTACAGAAACCAAGACAAGAACACCCCAGCACGGAGCACAAAAACGTGAGCTTTGGAGTGAGTGGCCTTTTTAAGCAGTTGGGAAGGGGGTGTGGCCGAGGAGATTGGGAGGCCGCAGTCTGGCGAGGGGGGAGTGGCCCGGGGGCGTGGCCATGGCGCCTGGAATGTTGTTAGGTCCTCTCACCGCATAGTAAGGAGGGGCCACGCCCCTTTCCTACAAGAGAGCCAATCGGAGCACCGGAGCGGTTTCAAGTCTCCCCCGCCAGCCTGCCTGCCCGCCACCCCACCCCCCCTTGGTGATTCGCTATTTCCGTAACAAAATAGCAAAGCTCCGGACTGTCCGCAGCCCCGCCGGCTCACAGGTGGAGGGTCCCGGGGCCTAGGACGCAACCCCGGAGCAGGAAGCTTCAGCAGGCCGTGAAGAGGCCGAGTCCAGAGCCCGGAGGCGCGCGGGGGTGGGCGCTGCAGCCGCGGGTTGTTTATCTGGAGTACGGAGGGGAGGGGGGAGCCTGGAAACCGCCCCGTGTCCCATTTCCTCCTCTTGTTTTCGCTCCGGATTCTCCATGTTGGACCCAAACTGAGGAGCCCGGAGCTGCCGCCGGGGAATCGGGGCCGGGGGCACCCCGGGGAGCCGGTGCCCGGGCCGCCTGCCCTCCGTACAGGCCGCCTCCCTTCCCGGCCCGGGGAGGAAACGAGAAGGGGGATGTGAACAGCTGTGGAAGTCGGAGTATCGGGAGCCGGAGCGGGCCCCCGCCCAGGCCCCCCAAGCCCAGCCCGCGCGCCCGCCCGCTCGTCCTCCCGCCCAGCCAGCCCGGGCCCGCGGGATTGTTAGATGGAACACGGCTCCATCATCACCCAGGCGCGGAGGGAAGACGCCCTGGTGCTCACCAAGCAAGGTAGGGGCAGCAACTTCCCAAAACTTTGCGTCGCCCCCGGGCGCGGAGGGGGCTACCCCAGCCCCGAACCCAGCTCTCGACCCCGGACCTCCCGGGCTCAGAGCCAGCGATTCCGACTGGACCTCTCCGGTCCATCCGCCCCCGCATCCCGGTTGGCACTCAGACCTCGGTGGGGGCTGCACGGGGCCTGGGAACCCGGCGCCCGAGGGGTAGGGGCGTCATCGGCGCAGCTGTCACCCTGTCCCGCAACCCCTCCCCCCGGGGCTGAGAGACGGAGGGGTCGCTTTCGAAGCACTGGGCCACCCTGCGTCTGCCCCCTCCGGAGTTGGGGGGTGGGGTAGTCACTTTCCCTCACCGCCGCGCGCGGCTGCCCTGGCATCGCGGGGAGGGGTTAGGAAGGGGACGGAGGGGCCCCCAGCTGGAACGGAGCCGGCACTGGAGTCCAGCACTTCCAGGCCCCTCAAGCTTGAGGTCGCTCCGGCAGCTCTCTGGCGGTGACGGCGTCCGGCGGGACTTGGGACCAAGTTCACCCCTTGGAGGCGGGGGCGGTCTCGGTGGGGGAGGGGCCCGGGCCCTGGCAGACCAGACGTGGCGGGTCCCCGGCTCAGCGCGCTGTCGGGGACCTCGGCGGCGCGGGGCTCCCGCCGGGCTGCCTCTGGCCGGTTTCGCTGAGCAAACAAGCCCGACCCCGAGGCCCGGCCAGAGCCCCTCCCTGCCCGGTGCGCTCCCCCGGGGCCGCCGCTGCACACACAGAGCGGCGTTTGTTTAGCCCAGGAGCGGTGTCCCTGGTTACATAATTCGCCGGATGGCATCAGACCCGGCGTGGTTCTGAATCGCGCAGCGAAAAAGTGCGAGTTCTCTGTGGGCAGCGGCTGGGGGCCCCCGTCTGCCAGAGTGTCAGGTGGAGGTGAGAGGGGGCTCGCGGGGGTGAGGCCGAGGCCGACGCCTCTCCCGGGGCGGGAAAAAGCTGGGGCCGGAGGGTGGAACCTCTTAGTTTGGTCACAGTAGGGGACTCGAAACTCTTTCCTCCTCCGCCACGTTCTTCTGGCCTTGAGGAGTGTGTCCAAAATAGCAGGCAGCATTTCCGCGGGGTGTAAGGACGAGTGTGGCGTTTCTCGGCAGAGCTCCCGGACCGGGGCCACCTGGCCCTGGAGGCTGGGGCGGGAGCTGGCTCCTGGGGCCGAATTCGGAGCGCTCCCGCCCCTCCTCCAACCGAGCGCGAGGGGCTGGTGCTACAGTTGAACACACTGAGGCCTAGAGCCTCGTAGGCGGCCAGCTTCGACACCTAGTGTGCCCCATGTCTCCCTGTTTGGCAACATTCGTCAGCAGGTCACTACTTCCTGGGGTTCACGTTCCAAGGAGCTCCCCCAACTTCCTTAGGGGCAAAGCCGCTGAGTTGGTGGTATCAGCCTCCTAGATTCTCTCAGTGGAACGAGAGGAGCTGGGGGGTGGGGGAGGGGGCAATGTGTTCCTCTTGCATCACTGGCTGGGCTTTAAATAAGCCTGCCCTGAGGAGGGATGAGTCTTGCCTACTCAGATCCCAACCCCCCCCAGAAGGCTCCGGCCTCCCTGACCTCGGTGCTGCCATGATTTCTGCTCTCCTGGCTGCATCAGTAACCAGGCTGTGACCCAGGCAGCAACTTCACCGCCTCTACTGGCTGCTCAACTGTGCTGACGGCTGAAAAAGGGAGGGAGGCTGGCTGTGTTTATAGCTCAGCTCATTCCTGACTCTTCCCACTCCCTTCCCAACCTCTTCCCAGGAAAAGACCCTAAGAGCTAGCGAGAGGGGAAGGATTCAAGAGGGGGCAGTGGTGACGAGCGGGAGGAGGAACCCTGTGCTTCCCCACTAGGTCCTCCTCTCTTGCAGGGGCTTGGGAGGGTACCTTGGGCATCATGGGGCCACGCCAGGAGTGAGGGAAAGCTGGACTGCGCAGGGGCGTCTTATAAATCAGAGCAGCAAGTTTCATCCACCAGGGTGAATGGCAGGCCACAGAATAGAGAACAGCAGAAAGCAAAGCAACTGGCTTGACAGTGTTAAGTTGCTGGTGTTGAATTTTCTTGGAGTTAATATTTCTCCTTTTTTGTGTGTGTGGTTTGTCCTTCAAGATTTAGCCCTTGAATTCTCAAGCCAGCAGCCACTGGGTCTCTCCCTCCCCATGTAATTTTCTTTTTTCTTTTTTTCTTTTTTTTAAACTGAGATGGAGTCTCACTCTGTCACCCAGGCTGGAATGCAGTGGCACGATCTTGGCTCACGGCAACCGCCACCTCCCGGATTCAAGCAATTCTCCTGCCTCAGCCTCCCGAATAGCTGGAATTACAGGCGTGCAGCCACCACAGGCAGCTACTTTTTTTTTGTATTTTTAGTAGAGGCGGGGTTTCCTCATGTTGCCCCTGCTGTTCTCAACTCCTGAGGTGATCAGCCCTCCTTGGCCTCCCAAAGGGCCTCCCAAAGTGCTGGGATTATAGGCCTGAGGTACTGTGCTGGGGGTGCTCTGCCCTTGTAATTTGATTGCATTCCAGAGAAGGCATACCTTCTTGCTGGGCTGCTTAGGCACCCAGCAACCACTAAGCTAACTTTCTGAGTCCCACATCATTTACAAACAGAACCTACATCTTCAAAACAAAACACAAAACAAAAGCGGGGGGACTGGGGAAGCAGATGTTTTAATTAGCTCATTTTGGAGTTCCTCCTCCCCACTCCCTCCTCCCCACTCCTTCCTCCCCACAACATCCCATCTCCATGCCCTGCCTGCCTTTGGAAAAAGGGGAGGAAGGAGTGTGAGGCAGTTTATTAATAAGTAAATTTCTGGAGAGAAACAAATGGCTCCTAGCTTGGGTGGCTTTTTAGTGAAGTTACTTGCCATTGCAGATTTTTTTTTTTCTTTTTTAGCATTCTGTTCTCTGAGGTTTAAGGCTGGCTGGGTGTGTTGATGATTCAAAAGTAATTACAGTAGGAGAAGTGGAACAAAGTTGCCGAAAGCGTTGATGATAAAAGCACCAAAATTGGATCATCTTCCCAGACAGATGGGTGAAATGGCTTTCTGGTACAGCAAGGACAGGATTGTGTGTAACATCAAAAAGAAAAAAAGAAATGTTAATATCAACTTGGCAAGAATGGCCATTTATTGCAGCTCTATATGAGATTGTCACCCCATTGCTAAGAGGTTGCAACCTTGGCTTTGGGATTAGATGGGGAAAAACCAAGCCCTGTAACCTCCCAACGTGAAATGAGACTTGATGGAGGCAGCCTCTTCCTGAACTCAGTGACCCACACGCTTCTTGGAAGAATCAGAGATGTTTTGGTTGTCCATGAATCCTGATGCCCCTTCCTCTCAATGATGCCTTGGATTACCTTCTCACATGCAGAACTGGACAGGTTCTGGGTAGCTAATTGCAAGGATTCTTCTGAGACTGACCATCCCTGCAAGTTAGGATGTGGCAAGTTTTCAGGATGGCTAGCTCTTTTGTTATCCACTTAAGGGAGAAATTCTGGCTTATTCCCTTAAGAAGTTGTTCGGATACCCATTACTGTAGATATAGCTAAGCCTTTAACTTGAAAAGCTTAAACGTGAACGTTGTTGGAGCTTCCTTCCATAGCTCACTGTATGGGGGGGTGGACGGGAAGCCTGCATGTTTGTAGCTGGCTCCTCCTTCTGCCCTGCTTGTGCCTCTCACCTTCCTTTGCCTACCCTGGGTCTTGGCCTCTTTGTGCTCTCACAGTGACTGCTGAGGCTCCCCTCCTTCATCTCCTTTGGAGTTTTCCCCCCATCTTGGGGTAGGATTGGAGCCTGCATGGTGACTGAAGCTTGTGTTTGTCCCTGCCCCCCAAATCCCAAAGGAGTGCTGATAACTCAGCAACAAAGTTTGTAAATGCCTAACATCTGGGGCGGGGTGTTTGCAGTTGACTTGCAGAGATTTCCACTGAACAGCACTGGAATTGCTGTGAAAAATCCCTCAGGGGATGGCAGAGGTGGGGGTGTTCCGTGGTCCTCTCTTCTCAACCATAGAGGTCTTAAAGAAACTTGGTAGCTGAGAGGTGCCGTTTCATACTCTCTGTCAGTGGGACCTTCCAAATCCCTTATCATGGATCTTGTTAAAATGGTCAAATACTATAGAAGTCACATTTCTAGCCAAGGTGAATTGATGCTCCCAACCTAACTGTGGAGAATTAAAGTGTAAGTAAGTATGGGAAAGAAAGTATGTAAGTATATCCAGGATTGTGTGTGTATGTGTGTACATACTCAATATGTAGCTTCTCTTTCCCTTCTCTTCCTTCTCCAGTTTTTTACCTGCTAGCTTTTGGGTAATTTGGGGTATTGTCTTTTATTCCCATCATGGGAAGTTTGGTTTTTGGATCGGATGAAGTGGGAACAAGGTCAGGGATAGTGGCTACAGTTTTTATTGTTACTTCAGAGCAGTTTCTGAAGCAAAATTGCTTCAAGCGTAGGTTCAAATCCCTTCTTTTCCTATGTACAATGAGGCTTGACAAATCACTTTAGTATTCTAAGTACCTTATCTATAAAATAGTAATAATGATGTCTATCTTTCTATAATACCTGGTCCTTAGTAGGTGCTTGATAAATATTAATGTCCTCCTCTTCTATATAGGGAGACTACTCTGTTCACCTTCCTCCATTCCCCCAAGGACACAGTGTAAACAGCACGAAGTCTTGTGGGTTTTACTGTTCAAGACAGGTGGCCAGGGGTCAGAGGGGACACTGACTGTAGGGGCTTGGGCCTTCTGGAAGGATCAACTTCTGAGGCTTACAAACAGCTCTGCTGCACAGACCCCTTCTTTGTGCCAGTGTGACTTGGGATGTGATTTTAGCTGCCTGGGCTTTGGGGCTTTTGCCATTCTGTCTCGTGCCTGGGTATCTGGGGGTGGGAGGAGGCCAGGCATGTGCCCTTGAGTCTCTAAAGTCTAAACTGTCTTAGAAGTTCTCAAATATGGATATAATGAATATTCAAGACAACTGTATGCTACGTTCCCTTACTGTTTGCTTGCTTTGAGAGTTAATGCACTCAGAGATTCAGGTTTCTTTCTAGGTAATTTCAATAGCAAGAGGGGAAAAAGAAAATGGGGTTTGAAGAGAAATAGATGTTCTTCAGCTATTTGTTTGCTGTTATAGTTTTGGGGTACAACATTGAGAAAGTGCAAAAGCAGCATTGATCTTCTTTTCACCTTGTCTTAGTCTGACTAGCTCTGAGAAGCCTGGAATTAACTCACTTGTCTTGGGGATGTGGGATTGGGTGTGGCCCTGACAGACTGCCCTCCCTCTTCTGAAATGGAGGAGTAGTTCTCAGCTGGGATGCAGATGAGCACATTAACATGCAAACCTTAGGAAGAAATGACTAGAAATTAAAGTGGAGAAGTTGACTTCTTAAAACTGAAAGCATCTCTGGACCAGAGACCAAATAGAATGGAGTTTCTTTTTCTGGCAAAATGCCCAGCCCTTCAGGTCTGAGGATGCCTGCGCCAGGATCTGTTATCACAGGGTACTCCAGTGAGTGCTACAGCCTCCCTCTAGGCAAAAGTATGTATGCCCTGTTTTATGTTAGCAGTTCTAGGAGTTAGCCTTGAACCTGATCTCTGAGTGGATCTAACATTTCCTTTTCCCTCTAGGTGCTCTAGTCCTTCTCCCACCCCATCCCCCCAAATCAGACTTGGCTCTTACTCTCTCTTTATTCTGTACCTTCTTTTATTTCTTGCCACAGCTTTTTCCATCCTGTTCAATTTGTTCTTCCTAACCCACACTGTTCACAGGGAACAAATACAGCCCCAATCCTAGTGAGAGCTAAGCAGACTCATGGAAAGGCTCAAATTGCCTGTTTCCTGGATAGTAGATCCCAGCTCTTCTGTGCCCACAGTGGAATAGAGCTAGGACCCCTCTTTCACAGGAACAGGGGCCTGCAGGTAGAGACAGCAGATCCAGGTTTTCTGACTCACATCACATAGAACAACTACCCCAAGAGAAGAAAACCAGACCCTGGGCCTGAGTCCTCCAAGGCTTGCACCGAGCCAATCAGGTATGGTGGAGAGAGGCAATTCAGACTTCGGCTGAATTGCCTTCTAGCCCTGGAAGGGTTAGTCAAAGACCCTGGCAACCTTTAGATGTTGGCTTTGAGCTCGGGACACACATCAGAATCTCCTGTGACACTTGCTAAAAATACAGACCCCCTACCTGGAATCTACTGAATCAGCACATGGGCAGGTGGGCCAGGCACACATGTATTCCAAATGCTCCTTGTGGTTCGGACAGGTGCCCCTGGAGTAGAGCCAGGTAGGCACAGCAGTGGCTCCAACTGCCTGTTTTGCCCCGAGCAGGAAAATTCCTCTTGGTGGTCCATTTTATGTTTGTTAAAGATCTGTGGCTCTTCAAAAGGAGTCCTAAAGTTTTCTGAGTAAATGGACAGAGTAATGATACTTGTTTACCCAGTAATGGTTACAGCCAATATTTATGGAGTGCTTGCCATAGGCAAGGTACTATCCCTAGCATTTTACATCTAGTATCTCACTTAGTTCTCCTGACAGCTTTTCCTTTCCAGTAAGAGGAATTAACCTCATTTAACAGATAAGGAAAACCTTCACAGGGAGAGGGAAGGACTTTGCCCAAGGGTACACAGCAGGTGTCAGCCAGACCGCCCCAAAGTCAGGCCTTTACTCTGACCCAGCTGCCTCTTTTGCATTGGCTGGCATTTCACTTTCTAGAGTGCCTTTGAGTTCATGCTGCAGATGAAGCACCTTTTAAGGGACCATACAGGGGAAACCTTTCCAGATTGGCATATGAGGAAAGTGAACCCCAGAGAGTTGTGCCCTAGCAAGACCACAGAACTGTTGAGAAGCTGAACTGGAGCCAGAGCTGGGTTTCCTGACCTCTGGATGAGTGCTTTCTCAGGTTGACTCACCTGTACAGCTTGGCTGGTCCTAGGTGAAGGTGAGGCGTGTGGGAGGAGCAGGTGAATGTCCCTGGAGATGGGTGTCTCCCTGGCAGACTCTTTCCAGTCCTTCTGCAGAGGTCAGCCACATGAAGGAGGAACTGGTTGGCCAACCTCAATGAGTGTGTCTGTGTGTGTGCAACTGATTGGTTTTTGTGGAGTCCCGGAAAAGATCATTTCCGGTTTGGCCCCGTTACTACCTCTGAAATGAGGTAACCTCTGAAATGAGTTAGAAGAAATCTGTGTGGTCCCTTTAGTGTGAACATTTTGAAATGCAGACTGAGGTAGAAGTATGAAAGTGCTCTGCACTTAATGAGTAGCAGTTGACACTTACCAAGCTTTTATTAGGACCAGGACACTCCCTAAGCTCCTTGTAATTCTGACACTTTGAGAAATAGGTAGTCTTCCCATTTTACAGATGAAGAAATTGAGGCCCATGGCTGCATACCTTACACATGGCAGAGCCTGGATTCGAACTTGAGTTTGGGTG
This sequence comes from Cheracebus regulus, assembly GCA_963574635.1. NCBI lineage: Eukaryota > Metazoa > Chordata > Mammalia > Primates > Pitheciidae > Cheracebus > Cheracebus regulus. The sequence goes on from CAUYQU010001035.1 coordinate 64,492, forward strand.
CCTTGTGTCACCACTGTGTTCCTCGGTCAGAGCACATACCCTTGCTTTGTCCTGTGTCCTCGTGGCTTTCTCCATCTCACATTTGTGTCAGCCTAAAGCAGACTCACATTCCTAGAAGGAAAGAAGCACTGGATTCTTTTTAGGCTTCAGCTATTTCCAAGCATTCTGGGAGTCAAGGGCACGGCACCAAGGCAGGAGCTTGAAACAGCCACTTAAGAGGGTGTCTGTGTGTAGTCCCTCCCACAGGGGCTTGTTCTACACCTTCTTAAGGGGAAGGAGGGGTCGCTCCAGTGGGGCAAGATTGGTTTCCAGTCCCTCACAATGATACCTTTGCTCTGGCTGGTGCTCCATAGGGTAGGGTCTCCTGCTGAGGCAGGGACAGGATCCAGCCCTTTAAGTTTTTTTGGATGGCATCTCAGGCTTGTCCCCTGCTGTCCTGTGGGCCATCAGATCACTTCCTGACATCCCCCAAGAGTCCTCTGGAGTGGGGCTTGTAGGGCTGAGGCTGCAGCTGCCTTGTCTATGAGGAAAGGCCTCCTTTGTCTCTGGTCCAGGACCTACTACTTCTGGAGGCATCCCCCCCGCCCCCAACACAGCATGTTTTTAAAGTATGTTGGAGGTGCCCAGGAGGGTGTTTTGGTAACTCCTTTAGAGGCTGATTCTGAAATCAGCATGCTTTAGAAGTTGCCAGAAATCCCCTGCTCAGAAAACTGAGTCCTCTGACCTCCGTTGCTGAGGTCAGAGACCAGATTGCTGAAGGGGGCAGAGGAAAGGCAGGAAACAAGAAAGTGTGTGACCTGTGACCCTTGCCCCACAGGTGGCACTAAGGACTCAGGTCTGAAAGAAGAGACAGCCATGTAGGGGGCCCTCCTGCCCAGGGAAAGGGAACTAATGGAGACACAGGCTTAGGTAGGGCTGCCCCAGTTGCAGGTTGCAGGGAGGGCACCAGCATAGAACATGCTGGAGTGAGCCAAACAGCATGGCAAAAATGCTTTCTTATTTTATTTTAGAGAGAGTTTCACTCTGTCTGCCAGGCTGGAGTGCAATGGTGTGATCTCAGCTCACTGCAGCCTCCACCTTCCGGGTTCAAGCAATTCTCCTGCTTCAGCCTCCAGAGTAGCTGGGACTACAGGCACTCACTACCACACCCGGCTAAGTTTTGCATTATTAGTAGAGATGGGGTTTCACCTTGTTGGCCATGCTGGTCTTGAACTCCTGACGTCAGGTGATCCACCTGCCTCAGCCTCCCAAAGTGTAAAATTGCTCTTTAAAAAAAATGTCCATGCAGTTAGATTCACAGTTCACAGCTACTTTTTGGAACTTTGAGAGCTGGTGCTAAGCTGGGTCCAGCCCTGCCTTGCTTGTTAGCTGAAGAGAACAGTGTCAGTCGTTGGCACTGTGAAAGCAGTACACCCTCCCCATTGTTTGCAGTCTTTTGTGTGTGGGGGCTGTCTAGGCATCTTACCCTCTTTTGTTCCCTGCCGACTCACCTGCTGGTCCCAGGAGCTCTTCCGTCGACCTGGCACTTTAGGGCCTGTCTGCAGCCAAGGCACAAATGCCCCTTGCAGAGGACCCAGGAGGACTTCTCTCCATGGGGGAGTCCCAGTCAAATGTGTCTTGGCTGCAGGGTCCAGGCAGCTGGCCAAGAAGGGCCGGAAATGCTCCAAATACTCTCCTTCCTCCAATAGCTGACAGGAAGGAGGCCCCTCAGAGGGGCCATTTTATAGTGATAGCCAGGCTAAGTTCTTTGCTGTGGGGGATGGGAGGGTGGGGAAGGAAGTACTTCTGGGGATGAACCAAGAAAGAAAGCAACTTTCTACATGAATGGGCTTGTTAAAAGCAGATAGCCTCAGAGGTTACTTTCTGCCAGTCCCAGGCGGATGTGCGAGGAGTTTCTTTGCTGGGACACAAAGCTGTGTTGTTGACAAAGGTGATATCTGGACTTGACTTTCAGGAGATTAAAAATAGTGTTGTCCTGGTCACTCTGGTCTTCATTTATGTATATGTGTGCATGTGTACACGTGTTTGTACATGCACACACTATTTATTTTTGAGAAAAGGTCTCACTGTCATCCAGGCTGAGTGCAATGGTGAGATCATGGCTCTCTGCAGCCTCGAATGCCCAGGCTCAGGTGATTCTCCCACTTCAGCCTACCAAGCTGGGACTACAGGTGCGCCTAGCTAAATTTTTTTTTTGGAGAACAAGATTTTGCCATGTTGCTCAGGCTGGTCTCGAACTCCTGGGCTCTTGTGATCCACCTGCCTTGGCCTCCCAAAGTGCTGGGATTACAGGCTTGAGCCACTGCTCCCGGCCCATGCATACCCTTCTTAAGAGGCAGAGGCAAATAGTGTCTAACCTGGTGCTTCTTGGAGGTGGTGGGGTTGAATACCAGGGGAGAGGAGGATTTTTGTCTTAAGTGAAACAGTCTTACTTGTTTTTGTTTTTCACAGAATACCAGTTAGGCAGTTTGTGAGCTGAAAAACAAATTTCGTCGTGGATTGGGGAGAAGGTATAGGGGTTGCTTTGACTTTCTGAAACCTGCTCATGATCAGAGCTGTCAGGCAGCTTTCCCTCATCTTTTCTTGGGCTTCATCCACGTGATGCTGGTTGGAGGGCTCCTGATCTGTTGCTGGCCTCCTGGAATGAGGCCCATGATGTTGCCAGTTAGTGCTCATCTCCCCTTGTATAATTAATTAAAACAAGCACAGCGTTTAGCTTTAGAGTTTGCGCAGTGCCTTACTCTCTTTGTTTATCTTTTCAGTCCTGAGTGAGGGCTTGCTGTTAGCCCAATTTATGGATGAGGAAACTAAGGCTCCAAGAGGCTGTGTGGCTGAGTCGGTAACTGGCAGATCCTGGACCCCAACCCTGATGGTCCTCAGTGGGGGCATACTCCTCACATCCCGTCTTGTTCTCACACCCCGCCTCAGTAGGAAGCCTTGCAGTAGTGAGCAGGAGGGCTGGCCTGGCTTCCCTGTCTTCAGCCACCTGCCCACTTTCTTCTTGAGCCAGAGTTGGTTCCCTCATTGGGTCTGTGCTGGTCCTCTCAGACATCTAGCCCCAAACAAAATGTTTGAGGCAGGGAAAGCAGAAGCACATCTGCATCTGGGCAGGAGAGCAGGGCTGGGTATCCACAGAGGGTGGCAGGGAATGAAGGAGGGAGAGCAGCTGGTCGTGGGGCTGCATGGCATCTGCTAGAGTCCTGCCCTCCCTCGTTGGGGAAACCATGTGCAATTAATTTCCTATGGGGGCCACGCGTGGTGGCTCACACCTGTAATCCTAGCACTTTGGGAGGCTGAGGTGGGTGGATCATCCGAGGTCCAGAGTTCGAGACCAGCCTGGGTAACATAGTGAGACCGCCCCCATCTCAATTTTTTTTTTTTTTTGAAACAGAGTTTCACTCTTGCTGCCCAGACTACAGTGCAATGGCTCAGTCTTCAGTTCACCACAACCTCCGCCTCCTGGGTTCAAGCACTTCTCCTGGATTGCAGGCATATGCCACCACACCCGGCTAATTTTGTATTTTTTAGTAGAGATGGGGTTTCTCCATGTTGGTCAGCTGGTCTCGAACTCTGGACCTCAGGTGATCCACCCGCCTCAGCCTCCCAAAGTGCTTGGATTACAAGCGTGAGCCACCGCGCTTGACCTTTATTTTATTTTTTTATTTTTTTAAAAGAAGGAAATCTCTGTGGGCCTTCAATCCTCTTGTCCCTGGTGTTCCTCTCCTGGAAAGGCATCCTGTGCCCTCCCCATCGCACACAGAGGGGTAGGGGGTGGCCTGCACCTGGCTGTCAGGGACACAATGCTGAGTGCTGGCTGAAAGGAGCCATGTGAAAGGCTCTTTGACACAAATTTCAGATCCCGCTCTGAACTCTGTGCTGCCCTCACCCTTAAACCCAAGGAACAATGCAGGTCTTGGACCAAGGCTCCTGGCTCCATCCCCTCCCTCCACCTCTCCCCCATTGTCATTTTGATCTCCCAGAGGCATCTGCTGGTCAGAGCAGGTACAGGCCGGGGTGGGTTGGATTCCCTGGAGTGGAATCCCAGGGCCTTGCGCTGTTTCACCCCTTGCGACTTTGATGGCATGCCAAAAAAACATGGGGCAAGGGGCAGGGGCTAGACCCCAAACTGGTCCTTTACCAGCTCATCCTAAGATGAAGAGAGCAAAATTTCCCAAGAAGACTGTAGTCCTAGCTACTTGGGAGGCTGAGGTAGGAGGATTGCTTGAGCCTGGGATGTCAAGGCTGCAGTGAGCCATGATCACACCACTTCACTTCAGCCTGGGCAATAGAATGAGACTCTTGTCTCAGAAAAATGTTCTCAGTAAGGTACCTTGAGAGTCCCCTATGCTTCTCATTTGTTGCATGAGTAAATGTGTATGTCCCTGAATTGTCAGAGACCATATATAGGGTAATGGTTAAGAGCCTGGACTCTGGGTTCAGGCAGATCTGGGTTTGAATCCTGACTCTGCTGTCATACTACCTGCATGACCGTGACCCAGGTTACTTAACCTCTCTGTGCTTTAGTTTCCCTTCTGTAAAATGGGGAACTAGGACCAAAGTGTTAATAGGAAGGTTTAATGAGGTAATGATGTCAAGTGTCTAACACAGGCACATTCTTGATGCTCCGTAAGTAAACATGGCGGTGGCCTAGAAAGACTCAGTGACTTACCTCAGGGGTCCAGCTCCCTCGGCCCTCACCTTCCTCTCACATATAGGAGGCTTCTCTATCTAACTCTTCTGGGCTGTTACAAACTAGTGGAGGCTTCCCCAGGTCCTAGCTCAGTAGATGTGATGGAACCTGGAAGCCCGTGGAGTCATTCACTCAGCCAGACAAAGTTACTGAGCACCTGGTATGCAGAGGGTCACGGAGGCTAATGAGTGCACTGGGCTGGGGCCATTGCAGGCCTTGCTGGGAGGCAGCCATACTTGGGGAGGCAGCCATGCTGGGGGAGGCATATGCATTCTGATGAATTCTCTTTCGTAGTATTTGGAAAGGTAAGAAGGACAGCCAGCCTGGAAAAGGATGCCGGGAAGCAGGGCCCCATCAGGGGAGTGGGGAGTGAGGGATGCCTGAGGTACTAACCTTGCCGTTGTAGGTCTGGAGTACTCTGCTTCAAGCTCCTGCCCCCAATGTCAAGGCATTTGTGGTCTCAGAGGCTTGGGGCTGCCAGCTACATTGTGTTTTTGAGAAGGCCCTCATCCCCTGCAGAGTCCAAGCTCCCTCCTTGTCTAGGACTGAGGCGCTTCTGCCTGTTGTGCTCCCTGCAGCGGGCACAAGCCAGGCCTTACCATGCCCCCAGCCAGCTGTCCCTTCCCCCCACCTCAGGATTACTCAGCCTTCACAGTGTCTGTCACTAAGATGCTGAGTGCATTCCTGATGGCCTCTCTTCAGGAAAAGCCCAGGGTGTGTGGCCTTTTTAAAAAGGCTCTGTGCCCGAGTTAAGCCTCTGATTGTGGTTCTGTATGAAGGAACCATAAACCAAAGGGAAAGCGATGGTTCAGCTTTGGTCTTGGAGCTTTTTGTCAGCATCTGCCCTGAGTCCCTGGGCTTAGAATTTAACGTGAGCCATACAGGCAGGCAGGTGGGGAAGCTGTCCTTTCCCTACAATTTCAGCATAGAAATAGGGAGAGAAAGTCCAAGGAACCTCTGTCTTGCTTTCTTTTTTTGTTTGTTTTTTTTGTTGTTGTTGTTTTAGCCAGAGTCTCCCCCTGTTGCCCAGGCTGGAGAGCAGTGGACTGATCTTGGCTTACTGAAACTTCTGCCTCCTGGGTTCAAGGATTCTCCTGCTTCAGCCTCCCAAGTAGCTGGGACTACAGGTGTGCACCACCACACACGGCTAATTTTTGTATTTTTAGTAGAGATGGGTTTTTGCCATGTTGCTTAGGCTGGTCTTGACTTCTGAACTTGAATCCTCCTGTATGAGCCACCGTGCCCAGCTTATCCTGGTCTCTTTGAGTGCTGGGCTCTGCTCTGAATTTTTTCAACTTGATAAAGAGCTCTGGGGGATGTCCCCAGCACAACTTCTTGACAAAATCCCTGCCCTAGATATCTTGGTTCTTCTTTCAGAGCCAGGAGCTTGAAAGTGATGTCCCGGTTTTTAGGCTAATTGCTGGAAAAGCCCAGTCATTTTCTAAAAGGTTTCCAGTGGCCATACCAATGTTAAGGAATCTGGCCTAACCCAGGGAGGAAAGAGAGAGAGCACATACAGGCTCTGGACCCACCAACAGGGGAGGCTGAGCCAGCACCAGCAGGAAGTCCTCTGCCTTCTGTTGAGGCAGAGCGGAGTCCGTTATCCTCGGGGTGATGCTGACTGCACTCGTCTGACTGCTGTATAAAGGCCATTTTCTCATCCTTGGTCCCGGGAATAGTTTGATCTTTCCCTGTTCCTCTCTGGGGATACAGGCAGCCCAGCAGCTGGATTTTAAATGGCTCTCCCATCACCCACTTCTGCAAGGACCACCTTGGTGCATGTTCTGGGTGAGTTGCTCCTGGACAGCCCCAAACATTGTCTTCCTCTTCCCCTCATCCCTTTCCCAAGGAACAATACAGGGCAGTTTGTTCTTCATGATACATTCTGCTTTTGTTTCTTTCCCCTACAGACAGAGGCATTTCTGGCATCCATTTTCCTGCACAGTAGTTTGCCCTGTGCTTTAAACTGGGATGGCTTGGGTTTAATCTTTAGGCCCATGTCCTGCTCAGCTCTGGAATACTCCAGACCCTCGGGAGAAGAGACCTGTGAAAGGACCATTCTGTGAGTGGTTGTGCAGCGCCACCTCCTGGCCACAGTGCCCATTGTATCTTCCCACTTGTGCTCAACAGTCGTCAGAAAAGTTCATCTATAGCAAAAGGAACTTGCAAAAGATACCTGAAGTTGATTTCTAGTTGATCCTGTAATGCCCGTAGCTTTTTTGGTATCTGCTTGGCCCTTCTGGGGCTGTCTTGCCAAGTCTATTAAAATGACTTTGTTTCCACTGCCCAAATGATCAAGGCAGGACTAAGCAGCGGCAGTTTAAAAGCAAGGCTGCCAGCCTAGAACCTGAGGCTGTGTATGTGTGTTCCAAGGGGCTAATCCATGATATCTGTGTGGGAGGGGCCTTAAAGAGAGCTGCTGGAGTGTAGGAGGGAGACAAGGCTGTGAACAAAAAGTGTAGCTTCTTCCTTGGGGCTGGGGCTGCTCTGGAGTTCTAGTCTCTTGTTTCTAGCCTGAAGTTTTTAGGCAAAATAGGCTCGGTTCTGACAGCTGATGCTGAGCAGAACTACATCTCCACTAACTCGAAGGGCAGAACTGATGGTCTTCCTGGAATTGATGTTCTGGGGGGATTTTTGTCTTTGTGCATTAATTTTGGGTGTGCTGCAGCCAGAGCAGAACACCTGGATTGTATGCCTGGCCCCATCTGCCCCCATGGAATGAAGGACAAATCCTCTGTAGCTCAGGTCTCCCAAGCCAGAGAGTGGGGATTTCTGACATTCCTGCTTTAAAGAGAAGAGGCTGGAGTAAACATGTATGTTTCACTGTTACCTGTATATGGTCGTTCACCAGGAGTATACTGTGTGCCCTAGTGGAGCTTACGGACTAGAAGAGATATGGGCATGGTAGAAGCTGTGGACAGAAACTGATGTTTCTAGAGCTAAAGCCTCTGACCTTCTCTCCACCCTAGGCCTGGTCTCCAAGTCCTCTCCTAAGAAGCCTCGTGGACGTAACATCTTCAAGGCCCTTTTCTGCTGTTTTCGCGCCCAGCATGTTGGCCAGTCAAGTTGCTCCACTGAGCTCGCTGCATATAAGGAGGAAGCAAACACCATTGCTAAGGTAGCTGGGTCGGGGTGGTGAGATCCCAGCAAGGAAAGGACTGTTAGTGGGAGATCCCTGCTGACGATGGCAACTAGACAAGGAAGCCTTGCCTGAGGTTGCAAAGATTTCTGGTTGAGAGGGGGCCCTTCCTCCATCCTTTCATAAGTTGTTCATTTCCCTTCTGTTGCTTCCCTTTTGTGGTGTGGGCCATCCAGATGTCCGTGTGGTTTCTGAGGGCCCCTGTGATTCTGATCCTTCCAGGTTCCGGGAACTATGCAAGGTGCTTTGCATATATTGTCTCATGAGATCAGCCAGCAGCCCTGTAAGGAGATCACAGGATTCCCACTTTGCAGATAATGGGTTTATGTAGCACCTGAAGAGTTCATGGCTAATAAATGGTAGTGTCAGGATTTGAACTTAGATCTCTGTGAAGCCTGTGTTTATTGTTCTCTACTATGCAAGGCTACCTTCCAAGTTACCTGACTTACAGGGAACTAGGGAAGTGAAACTCTACCATCCTCTTAATAACCCCTATCAGCAATTCTCTCCTGTACACGTGCAAGGTATTTGGAAATGTGTGGGTATTTTTTACATGTCTCACATTTCACAGGTGGGGCCGGCCCTAACCAACAAAAATTATTCTGTCCCAAAAGCCAGTGGTACTTCTCAGAAACACTGAGGTCTGGTTGTCCTTCCTTTTTCTCAAAACCAGGCTAAAGATGTACATCAATGAAACATCACTGCATTTTGCAGTGGGTGAAATGGTTAAATAAAATACAACATGACACTATTACTGAGTGATTAGTCTTTACAGACTTCTCAATAGCATGGAGAAGTATTGAGTTGCAACATTAAGTAAAAAGGCAGAGTGTGTAATTATATAGCATTATGGAAAAAGTCTGCTGACAGATTTGAAGGCAGTACACTGAAATGTCACATTGTTTATCTAAGTGCCAGGATTTTAATTTTTCTTCAGAGTTTTCATTAAGAACACAAAACCAGGCCGAGTGTGGTGGCTCACGCCTGTAATCCCAGCACTTTGGGAAGCTGAGGCAGGTAGATCACGAGATCAGGAGATTGAGACCATCCTGGTTAACACAGTGAAACCTCGTCTCTACCAAAAATACAAAGAAAATTAGCCAGGCAGGTGGCATGCGCCTGTAGTCTCAGCTCCTTGAGAGGCCGAGGCAGGAGAATCACTTGAACCCAGGAGGTGGAGGTTGCAGTGAGCCGAGATCGCACCACGGCATTCCAGCCTGGGTGACAGAGCAAGACTTCATCTTTAAAAAAAAAAAAAAAAGAGGGGGGGAACACTTAAAACCATAATATTTTTATTATTAGCAAAAATTGGGGTAGGGGGGCTTGCCGATCTCTCTGCACTCCTCCTCCCCTCACATTTGGGTGCGCACAGTGTGGCTTACTTGATGTTTTGTAGGGCTTGTTGTTCCCCCATGTAATCCCCAAGGAGGGCATAGAAAACAACATGTTCTCAGAGAAGCTTGAATTTAAGGACTTAGCGAGAGTTTGCCACCGTGAGGAATTCAGATTTTGGTTCTGCCTCTGATTCTGTGTCCCTGAATCAGTTACTTGAGTTCCCTGTTCCTCACTTTGTCCAATTGAGAGACAGTGCTACTGAGAACAGGGACACTTGTCTTCTCCAACCTTCATCAGGCCTAGTGTGGAAAGGAAGCTCTAGCCTTTCCCTTTTCCTGTCTCACTCCTAAAAAAAGTCACTTTTGATATGGTAGGAGCTGCCAGGTGGTTGGGTGTAGGGGAGAAAGTTGCCCTCCAGGCCTGAGACAGAAGCAGTGGGTTTGGTTGGGGTGGGAAAGGCGATGAGATGGCGCTGACCACCTCCTTTTCTTCCACAGTCGGATCTGCTGCAGTGTCTCCAGTACCAGTTCTACCAGGTACGTAAGTCTGTCCTGGTAAGTACTCAGAAGCCAGGGCCCTGTGATCCCCGCCAGTTCCACGGGCAGGTGATGCCCACACTCCTTGGTGCCTGACCAGCTACCTCCCTGCCCTGGGAAGCTATTTATTCCCCATATTTGTTAAGGGCCTACGATGTGCAAGGCATTAGATTTTAGGGGACAGCTGGTGCTCCATGCTCTTTTCCCACAGCTGCTGTCCATCCCACTCCAGCCCTGGCCACCATCTCCAATGTCCAGATCACTTAATAGTTCTATTGGGAGGCTGAAACCAAGGAAACAACCACTTCCTCTCTTCCTGTCCCTTAAGTGGTGCCTATCCTGGGTTGGTGATTCTGTCTCCAAAAACAGCCCAGCTCTTCCCATAGTTATGCCAAGGGGTACAATTAGGCTTTCTTGGTGGGCAGATCTCAGCAACCTGGCTTGGTTTTAGATCCCAGGGACCTGCCTGCTCCCAGAGGTGACAAAGGAAGATCAAGGAAGGATCTGTGTGGTCATTGACCTGGATGAAACCCTCGTGCACAGCTCCTTTAAGGTAACTCAACATCAGAAACCCTTCCTACCTTTATCTTGGGCCCTCCTGTGAATCTGACAACAGATGTGTAGGGCAGCCTAAAGGTGAGGATAGAAGAGTGATTAGAAGGGAGAAGGCCAGGCCTCTGGCATTTTGGCCACCCTGGTGTCACAGGTATCTAAAGGCCCCACTGAAGAATGTTAAGTAGGAACCCTGTGTGTTCCGCCAGGGCTGCGATCCCCAATCACACCCAACAGGCCGCATCTGCCCGTGAGCCACGCAGCACAGAGAGCCGCCAGGGCTCTGTACAGGGCAGGCCTAAGAGAGTAATTGAATCACCTTTGGCCCTTGCCCCTGCTTGTCTGATGAGGAAACTTAGGCCCTGAAACTCCCCATTTAGATAGAATTTGTCAGTGTGGGGGTGCCAAGGAGTAGGGAAAACCAGAATGGGATATCACATCTTAAACTAGGGTGAGAAGCCCTTAGTTGGGTGGCCAGAGTCTCTAAAACCTGTTTTTCCCCACCCACCTAGGAGTATGGTGGGGGCTTCATGTTTCTTTGCCATGCTGACAGCATTAACTTTTCTGCCTTCCAGCCAATCAACAATGCTGATTTCATAGTGCCTATAGAGATTGAGGGGACCACTCACCAGGTGAGCTGCTGGCCAGACCACACCTGTTCCAGAGGGTGGGGGGGTCTGCCTTCTGCCCCACCTGTCCTGGGGTCCTTCACCCACCTCAGGGCTTGGGTTCCGTCAGTTGACCCGTTTTCTGTAACTTCAGCCTCCCCGTTCTATTGGTATCTTTCACACTCAAGGCTTTCTCATCTTAGGGAATTTCAGCCCTATATCCCCCCGAGCTGTCACCCTTGTTTTCTCTTTGCAACCAAGCTGTTTAAAAGAACCATTTACATTTTATTTAATAATAATAATAGCTATCATTTGTTAACCACCATCCCCTCACATGGCCAGCGCTGTTAAATGATTTATTACATTTCTCTATTCCTTAACAGTGGGTATCTCTTTGCCTGTTACAGGCAAGAAAACCAGTAGTAACAGTTTCCTCTACCTGGAACGCCCTCTTGCCCATGATCCCCTCACTGTGAATAGCTAGTGACTTTCATCCTCCCCAGCCCAGACATCTCCTCCTCTGTGAGGCCTTCTCTGACTGCCTTCCCTGGAGTCCTCCATTGGATTCTGCCTGAGGAAGTGCTCGGTGTGTGTCTCAAAGTAAAGAGTCCTCACATCTAAATGAGACCAGGCTCCAGCCTGCAGCCCATGCAGTCCCGGGTTAAGGATCATGTGACATTGCTAGTGAAAGACCATTTACTCCACTTGCATGCTCAGAAGGCCTGCCAGGCCCCGCTGCCAGATGAGAGTTGGCCCAGCAGCCCTTCACAGTCTAGCTGAGGGCATAGGGATGTGCTAAACCCTTGGGGAAGAGATGAAGGCATATTTTCAAACAGGCACATATGCACAGTGAACTCCTGGCTAACAAGGAAGGGTATGAATAATTTTTTAAAAGGATGAGATTAAAATGAGGGAGCACTACCTGCCCAAGGTAGGTTTTGAGCAGAGTGGTGAAAGGATGCCAGACTTGATGAATAGCTGGGATGAGGAAGGGGTCTGTTGGAGGTGGAAGGAATGGCAGGCTAACAGAACCTCAGTTGTGACTGCCTGGAGCAGAGGGTTCCTGCAGAGCTCCAAGGGGTCTAGTGAGTTGGTGGCCAATTCATGTCTGCTCTAGGAGGAGAGTCACGGCAGGCTGACTCGCTCTGAGCTCAGGAGTAATGTGGGAAAGGAGTCAGGCGCCGTGGCTTACACTTGTCATCCCACCACTCTGGGAGGCTGAGGCAGGAGAAACACTTGAGCTCATGAGTTCACAACCAGCCTGGCCTCACACAGCGAGACCCCGTCTCTAAAAAATAAGTAAATAATAAATAAATAAATAAGTAAATAAAATAAAAGAAAAAGGAGCTCTGGGGAAATGGTTCCAGTAGCACCTGTGTAGGCTGGAGTCAGAGAAGCAATAGTATGCAGACTGATGGGTCAGGTAGCCAAAGGACTTGCCAAAATGTGCAAGATCATAAAGGTGGACACAGATGTTAGGAGTGGCTGGCAGGAGCAAGCACAAAATCAGGGGTGCAGTGTCTAGTCTGTGGTCATTGAGGGGAAAAAGTCACTTCCTGGTGCAGTTCATAGCCTGATGGTGACCTGGACAGACTGTCCTGCCGGAGCCAAGGAGAGAAAATTTCCATAGAGGCTGTGGCTGGATTCAAGTAATCCAGGATAGGCTGTTTCCATCTGTGAGGCCTATTCTTGATTACTTGTTTCTGGAGGCAGCTGATGGTCCGCCGCCGGAAACAGATGGCTCCTGGGACCTGGTATATGCACTTCTTCCTGAGCCAGGTTAAGGTTAGGACCACTGATGCACTGGAGGCCTGGTGAGGGGGTGCAGCCAGTTCTCCGGGTCTGTGGGGCCACAGGCTTCCAGCCAGGTAGTCCACGAGGCTGGGCTGCAGGGGTTGAGAGCTCCTTGCTGCTCTCTGTGTAACTGGTGAAGGTACCCAGTACTGCAAAGCTTCATCACTGGGACACCTCCAACAGGCTGCTCTGCTCTTCCTCAGGTGTATGTGCTCAAGAGGCCTTATGTGGATGAGTTCCTGAGACGCATGGGGGAACTCTTTGAATGTGTTCTCTTCACTGCCAGCCTGGCCAAGGTACCTAGGGGTGGGAGGGAAGAACCAGGAGTGGGTGTGGTGGCCACAGGGGTGGTCCAGCAGCTCCCTTTTGGTACCCAGGGTGCCACAGGAGGACCAAGACTGCATCCAAACTCAGGCATCTTCTCTCCTCCTAGTATGCCGACCCTGTGACGGACCTGCTGGACCGGTGTGGGGTGTTCCGGGCCCGCCTATTCCGTGAGTCCTGCGTGTTTCACCAGGGCTGCTACGTCAAGGACCTCAGCCGCCTGGGGAGGGACCTCAGGAAGACTCTCATCCTGGACAACTCGCCTGCTTCTTACATCTTCCACCCTGAGAATGCAGTGAGTGTTCTTGACACATGTCCACGGCAGGGACTGGGAGAGGAAGCAGGCTGTGGAACTGTGGGCTCCACCAGAGAAGCACACCCCTCCAGGAAGACCCAGCCACGATCTAGGGCTCTGGGGCGAGGGAGGGGGAAAGCAGCACTCGGGAGATTGACACCACATTTTCCCTGCCCCAGGTGCCTGTGCAGTCCTGGTTTGATGACATGGCAGACACCGAGTTGCTGAACCTGATCCCAATCTTTGAGGAGCTGAGCGGAGCAGAGGATGTCTACACCAGCCTTGGGCAGCTGCGGGCCCCTTAGCCTTCCCTGCTTCCAGGCGACGGCCATCCCAGTAGGGGACTTTCCCACACTGTGCCTTTATGATCAGCGTGACAGAGTAGAAGCTGGAGCGCCTCACCACACAGCCCAGAAACAGTGAGAAGTGATTGGAAAGAGCTTTAGGACAACCTAGACGCCGAGTGGGCAAATGCCAGACCAACGATACCCAGAGCTACCTGCCACCAAGTTGTCAACATGTGTGTGTGACAGAGAGAGAGAGAGTGTGTGTGTGTGTGTGTGTGTGTGTGTGTGTGTGTGTGTTGCCATGAATTGTGGCCCCAGCATATAGTGTTTCACTGGGGGAGAACCTGAAAGACCAAGACTTCCCAAGTGAGCTTGCCTCCTCTCCTGTCACCCTAGGAGCCACTGAGCTCTATAAGGATGAAGACTATTGAAGGCTCCATTGCCAAACCATGGCCTTTCCTCAGTGTTGTAAGGCCTATGCCAAGGAGAAAGGAAGGTATGCCTTTGGGTGCTCCAGGCACACACCTTTCTGAAATCCTCCAGCCAGCTGCTGCAGATAAAAGATGACATTTCTGGGAAGATGAGGACTTGATTCCAGACCAGCACCTCAGTGGCCATCAAGGCTTGTGGCCCTAAGGCTATGCTTGCCTCCAGCTGAGTGCCTGGGACGGGCCCTTTCTGAGCCTGCCTTCCTCACCACCTAGCCATAGTCTCAAACCTGTGGGGAAGGAGGTTTTCTCCCTGCCTGGGAAGAGGACAGATAACTGATTTCCGTTCTTTTATCTCTGTTTTAAAGTTCTCTTCTAAACACACAGTGTTGGACCTGTTTTGTTTCTGACAAAGCTACAGTCCTGGGCCTGTGATGAATGTCAGTGGTGCTGGGGGTGCAGGGAAAAGACAAATCCTCAAAGCGTGGACATGTGTGTCCCTGGGGCTTGTGCATCAGCTGAGCTTGGGATCATTTCCGTAAGTCTGCTCTTCAGGGATTCTCTGCTGGTGCTGGTGCAAGGACTTGTGTTCCAAAGGCTGGGAAGAACTAAGCTGCCCCAGCCCCTCCCATTTCTTGGGCAGGGCTCTTTCCTGTTGTGTCTTTCCCTAGGGTCCGTCCTGTACCGAGCTCTGTCTGTTCCGGCCTTCATCCTTCCTGGCTGTTGCTTTTCCTTTTAAGGGCCAGAACTCGTGCTCTTCCTGGGCTGAGGAGGAATGAGTGTTCTTGCCATTTGCCAACTTAATTCGCATGCTTCCTGCCTCTGGTAACAGGAGGGAGTGAGCCCCTCCTAGACCTGCACTCTGGGTGTCTCCTGCGTTCAAAGATTCTTAATAGTGAATGCTTTAAAGTCATCATGAAATGGGAAGTTTTCCCAGGGTGGAAAACAAGAGGAAGTGCTGCTGTAATTGGGAGCACAAGGGCCTCCCAAAAAGGAGCCCCACCTCAGCATCACTGCCTTAATCGTGGCCTCCCTGGGGTGGGTGGGGTTCTCTCCTCCCTCTCTGCCTCCTCCTAGGGTGGGAGGGAGCTCCTCTTCCCATCGCTGTGTTCCCTGGAGGCAGGTATCACAAAGCATTTGTGAACTGCTTCAGGTGCAGGGACACCACCCACTCAGGACTCCTCCCCATCATCCCTTCCATTTCCACACCCTGGGTCCAGCCTCAGGAATGAACCAGTCTAAAGAAAAGCAGGTGGTAGAGCAGCAGCGTGGCGCTGTCAGCGTGCCAGGCTGGCTGGCATTTTTCTCTAGTGTAGGGTGCCACCTTCCCTCTTTGTCCCAAGGTTCTAAGGCCTTGTCTTTCTCTCTGGTGTGATAAAGTGGAACAAAGTCTCCCAAAACTCACATGGTCATTTCCCCCAGCATCGTGCCTGTGGGGGTCCTGCTGTACCTAAAGGGAAAAGGGCCCCACGTGCTAACCGGGATCTCAGACCCTTACAGCCCACTGTGGCTTCGGACCCAAGGCCTGGCCTAGGCCGCTATCCTAATACTGCAGGAGTGGCCTCTCTTCCAAGCCCCACCCTAAGGGTTAGCCCTTGGCCAAATCTTCTGCCATCTGGCCCAGCCAAGCTTTTCTGACTAAATAAGCAATAAGAGGCTCCAAGCTGACTGAGTTGCAAGGACCCATTCTGCCCTCCCTTGGATGTCCATGTTTTTCCAGATGGAGGAAGAGCATGTGCTGCCCTCTTTCCTAACAGGCTTGTCTAAGTGCTTGGTGTGGGACCCATGACCAAAGCCCAGGATGGCTACGTGGGAGTGTCCCTGCTGTGTCTGCATGAAGCCTCTGCTTTCTAGGCCTCACTCCCATCAGAACCCTGCCTGCCACCTGCAACTCCTCCACAGCAATGCTATTCCCACGTTCCCCAGAGAAGCAACTCAGCCAAATGTAGGCAGGGTCCGTTCATGTGGACCAGAGCCAGCCTAG